>JBBYHH010442072.1:0-11483 GCA_038382905.1 Daphne laureola
GAAGTTTGAAAAATTTATGGTGAAATTATTAAGTTTAAAATTGTTTAGGGTGACTAAATTGTCATTTTTAAAACTTAGGATGTAAATAGAATTTTTTTTAAAAATTCAGTAGTTAAAGTTAACATTTTTTTCAATGAACCGTTAACTTTAACTGACAAAATTGACGGAAGTACCACGGATGCAACTTAAGTTTTAAAACGGGACATAAAGATGACGAAAACTTAAAATAGGACCTCAATAGGACGACAATTAAAATTATAGAACTACCGGTACAATTTACTCTTGGTTATAACATGAAAGTAGAAATCCTAATAGAAAGCAATAACAAAAGGAAATCAATAAACCAGTCCAAAACCTATCCTAATTCTGCAGCTAACAGGAACCTCTTCTCTGTTGCGTGTTGTGCAAGACAGAGACTTCCTAACAGAAATTACCTCTACAGAAGAAAGAGCGAGTCGGCTCCGGTGAATTAATGGAGAACAAGGGAAATGGCATGATTGATAATTAATTGTTCTTCTTAAGTACTTAGGGTGCGTTTAAACACACCCTAAAATGACTCTATTTCTTAAATAGTTACGATGCGTTTACACGTACCTTAAAGTGACTCAATAAAATAAGTGTCAGGTGGTTTGCAAAGAGGTAGTCAGTTTTAATCGAATTCCATAAACTGTTTAAAACATTTTTAACAAGAAAGATCTCTCACACTATTCAAAAGGTAATTTTATCATAAAATTTACGAAATCTCTAAATTTGAGACTAAAGTTCATTTGAAACGAGAATGCACCAATGTTTTATTGAATGGATAAATTTGACACTAAACGTTAAACGGTCTCAATTGGCGTTCATGTGATGTGTCATAGAATGATTAAATGAACATTGATTGTACATTCTATACGTTTATAATTTAATTTCACCTTAAAATCTGTCACAATTTAATAATTAACTTTAATTTTATAAATTTTAAATGAAATTAAAATATTAACTTTACAAAAAAGTACATAATGTCCATTTAGTGACAAATTTATCCATCCGCTAAAACATTAATGATATTCTCACTCCAGAATGAACTTTACTAACAAATTTAAAGATTTCGTAAATTTCAGTAACAAAATTACCCTTTATCCCTAACAGATATGTGTAAACCATATGTTACAAAAAACAAAGTACAGAAACACAAGTTAGGCAATAGTAGATTGTTCTATTCTACCACAAATAGAGGTCCAGAGTTTAGAGAAAGGATAGTCCAATACGCGCCTAGCTCGTCAACAAAAGAGCTATACCATTTCATCTCATAACAACCTGGAGAAAACCTGGAGACATCAATCAAGCAATTGGCGAACCCTTGCCCTTTACCATTCACCTCAAAACACACAAATGCACTCGCCTCACCCGGCCCATCACGCTGCTCCTCGTTCCTCCTTTGCTCACCCTTCGTTCGCTCCATTACACGCTGCAACAGCTTCTCATTCATTTCGAGCGTCTCATCACATTCCCAAGGTGGACATTTCCAGCAGCTTTCGTCGTACCCTCCTCCCGGCTGGTTCTGCTGGAAGGGCAGTCTGCTATGGACGAGGCAGTAGAGTTTGGTATGCCGGAAGGGAAATCCGGGTGGCGCGTTTTTCAGCTGAAGACAAAGGTTAAGGCTGAGAAGTGAGCCTTGCAACACCGAGGTAACTTTATTTGGGTCTCTACTGCTGGCACTTGAGGCGTAAAGCTCTGAACCGAAGCAAGGCCTGAAATGAAAAGAAAAACATTACCATTAACAATACAAAGTACACAAGAAAAAAGAACACAAAATGTTCTTCCTATGACCCAACTGCTCTTATTTTTATCCAACAATTAAAAATCATGACCAAGCAAGAATATTGGACCCTGCAGAATTTTACTCCTTTCGTCCCGAAACAGATGGTACATTTCTTTAGGCAAATAGACTAAGGAAAGGTAGAAAGTGAGGATAAAAAACTAAGATGAGTGTGCAAAGGATGAGAGAATGTTAAGAAGTAAAGGAAAGTGAAGGTAGTAAAGTAAAAGAAGTAGATGAAACTTCCGTAAAGAGGGAACATAGCATCTTTTGCGGGATGGAGGGAGTAGTTTTATTTCACCGAGACATGGTTTTCCTACTTGCTCAAAGAGCAGCATGAGAGTTACAGTAAGCAGAACATACCTCACTTTAAAGAAGTATTTCGGAAGTCGAAATGGTAATTTAATCCATTTCGTTACAGTGTCAAACAGAATCTGCAAGCCCTTAATGAAACTCTGAGATATGAGTTCCTCATCATGCATTTGATTGGTCTTGTTATGCAAGTTGAGAATGCTGGAGACGGTGCACCTAGCTATATGAAGTGTGTCCTTTATTTCACACTGCCAATTCAGTCTCCGATTTTGTGATTGCAGATGCAGACATTTCTTGGGGTAACCAATGCTGTTAGAAAGCAAACAGAGATTTGCACAGGTTTTACTGTCTACGAATGACAACCGCGCAACCAAATCTAGCAGCAGCAAGTCAGATAAGCCTCTTAGCTTTGATCCTTCCAAATTGTCGATTGCCAAAGTTCCGTGGTCCAGAATGCTTAGAGTGAAAAGAGGAAATCCAGCAGTAAATGCTAATACTGAACAGTTTAACGCAAGTGCTTCAATGACTTCTGAGCTTTGACAGTCTATGCCAAAAAATGATCCGTTCAGCAGATCAAGTTCCTGAGCTAATCTATTGGCTTTCCACGCTAACTGAATAACCTTCCCAGCAAGATTGTGGCGAGTTGATAAAGATACGTCAACCAGAACACTATCACAAAAATCTGTCTGTTTGAATCTCTCAAAGATTGTAAATATCTCTCCAGCAGCCCCAAGGACCTTTGCTCTCAGAGACAAAAACCATCTCTGGAAACATAATGATTTTCCAGACAAACTCAACGTGTCTAGTATTTTCGCTGAGGAACATAAGCTTCTTTGGGCACCAAGTAGCACGACACTCCAATCAGGCTTCTGGATGCTCATAGCAACATCAGCAGCTGGGAGAACTTTTTGATGATTCAGAAGATAATGCTCCATTGCTGAACAATCCACTAAATTAGATTGTGGGTTTGGCAAGAAAAGAAACCGAATGCTCTTTTCAGAGTCAGAAAACAGGGCTAACAATTGTAACCAGCAAGAACATGAATCAGATTGAGCCTTTGTAGATAGTTGCCCAAACATGAAAGCTGCAACAAGCCATTCTCCATGAGTGGCAGCATATAGTCCAGCTCTATAGACAGACCAGTTATCCATTTCCTTTGCCATCTTCTCTGCATGTGACAGGGTTAGAATTTCACACTCAGCCAAGATGCCAGGAAGCGCAACATCCAAATTGCAATCAAGATTGCCCACACTTTTACTCTGGTCCATTCTGCACCCAGAAAGAATTCTAGAGTACATTAGTATAATATACATTGCAATACTAGAGTGATCAAATGGATCAAAACGCTGTATTTGCTCATGAAGAAGCTCCAGTTTTTCATGTACTTCTTTAGTAACTGGACAGGCTTCATATATATACTGGAAAGAGGCCACAAAAAATCGTTTGATACTAGCATATATCTGGGAACTAGTAGATTTGTGCTTGTGTATTAAAGTGTCTCGAGTCTCACACGGTGCTTGCCCATCAGGTGAGACACCATCATCCAATTTCTTTAGGTAATCAATAAACAAACCGAACTTTTCCACAACCAAGAGAATGGATTCTGGATGTTTCCTGATCAGCACAACAAGATGACTGAGAAGCCACTTCACTGCAGGTAAAGTTTTGCGGTCGACTGGACAAGAAGTGAACAATGACTTCCAAAGAGAAGTAATCCTCTCAGTAATCAACGAAATTATCCAAGATGGTGAAGGTAACGAAAATAAACCAGCAGAACCCATCTCCGTCTTTCTGCTCTGTCTGGTTGCCAAATCAGTCAAAATACGAAAGGCATAAACACTCTTTGGCAAGACTGACGACTTGGAAGCGATTTCAAGAACTGTAAACAACTTGGAGCATTCATCAGATTCAAACGATGACATATAGAATAATGAGCACTGGAGAACCTGAAAACAGCAAAAGATGAATGAGCAATTCTTCCTAAACAAGGCTCAACCAAAAGTTATCTTGAATCAAGAAAGACCTTGTGCAAAATCTTGATAGATCCAACTTGCATGGATGGTGGAAGTTCAGGTTGGTCCGAAATGACAGCTAATGCATTAACCATGTAGTGGGTAACACGCGGACAACATTCTTCCCTTAGAAAAATAAAATATAAACACCTTAGACCAATTGTTTGTAACTGCAAACTTTTTTCTTGGTCGAGACAGGAAAAAAGCATGTCTACCTGCATCAAAATGCAAAATCAAAATGTGTCACAAATTCTTCTATTGATCATATTTTCTGCCCAAAAGATAAATTCATCTTGGAAAAGGTCAACAATGAATCATTATTAGCACAATTGTTACCAAGTTCAGTGTAAGAGATAAGTAACAACAGCATATCAATTCGAAGTTTCAGTTTCTAACACTAAATGGCTAACATTAGAAGACAATGGGACCCAGATATTAATTTGAGGACATGTTTAGTAACAAAGCAGGCAAAATCTAAGTTTACAAGAAGAATAAGGTTAATAAAAAAACTTTTTACAAGATGCCCAAAAGCCAATGTGGAAGTTTAGGGAGTACAGATTATACAGATCTGACAACATCCGCCATATAATACTAAAAACAAAAAAAGAAATGATGGTGAGAGGCACCTGTTCAGTAATTAAGATGGTTGATCGAGAAGCAAGTTTTGATAGCGCAAGCAGCATGGCATTGATAATATTCTCCTCTGAAGCACCTAAGACCAACTGCATACCTGCCTGCGTGACAGATTGTCATGACAAACATAAAATAGAAATTTCCATGGGATAAGCAATTTAAAACATCAAGAATCTAATATGGAGGCTTCACAGTTCAGACACAAGAGAAGCATTTGATGTTTATCCATTTATTATTATAAGCACCTGTAATCATCAGAAGAATCTAGATAACACTTTTTTTACTGTTTTCCCAATTATAATGAGCTCGGGCAACTACTTTAGCGAAGCAATTCCATCCGGACACAGAGGGGAAGGTGACCTTTGATTCCATTGAAATGTAGACTTATTAACTGGAGGCTCCTCAAGCTGAGTCAACTCCATCATAATGCCAGAAAAGAAGTGTCTACCTATGATGACTAAACAAATCAGAAGGAAAGGCATTTATTCTCTTGTGAACTAGCAGGTTCGCTTATGATATCATGCCTTACGATAACAAAACAGTTTGGTGCTTCATATTTTAGTATTAAAAACACAGATTAGACGAATAAAACAAGATTGAGAAAGAAAGAAAAAAGGCGCTAGATAACAAACCTTGTAAGCTCTTTCTGCAACTAAAGAAGTGCAGCTCATCTTTGCAAAAACTTTTGCACCAGCTAACCTTATGTCTGTTGATATTTCTACTGATGCCACCATGTTAATCAGCATCTCTAGGACAACCTTTGCAAAATCTTCTGCCAATTCACAGAGGCAGCCAGCTGCGAATATTGATGCTTTTGCCTACACAAAGAAAACGAAGATCAGCCACCAAATAGCAAATACTTTTCTGCATCATGTATGAGAACACCATTTCCACCATACCCTTAACGAAGCCCAACAAATTCTACCCTCATGTTTTGCTGACCGAAGAGGAACGGAATATACACTTACATTACCAGCCTAATATGGTCAGATAGTGAAACATTGTCCTATGTACAGTAACCTATATGAGTTTTAATTGTATATTGTCGCAGGCAACTGTATATTGACAAGTGCATATACATATTGCTAAAAATTGTTAAGACTATAGCTTTTTTACAAGGTCCTGCCAGTGTTTCTCTAAAACTTTGAACTTATTGATCTAGTAACTAATTGCAGAAAGAACTAGTCTTTAGCATACTAACCTCCAGAATTTGAGAAGAGACTACATTGGACAATATCAAGTACCGTATATCAGCGCTGTCCTTGGCAAAATCAGCCCAACAGCCTAACAAAACCAAACACAATGTTCTTGATTCGATGTCCCCCGAATCAAAAACCAGTTTCACTTTCCTCAGCAATTCAACATGGTTTTGAACTCTTCCCATTGTTAAGATTCCTTTGTCACCTTTCCTCATCTTCTTGCCCCTATAGTGCCTAGTGTATGAGAGGAACACTTTAACAATGCATTGCCTAATGTTCAGGTCACCCGAAACAAAAGCATTTGCAAGCCTCATAAGTATGGTATTCACAAAGAGCCTATCCTCGCGTGGAAGTAAACCAAACACGGAGCACATAGTCTGGTTTGCCTCCGACTCTTGACTCCATTGCTCCAATCTCAACCCAGTCAGTAAAATAGCCTCAACTGCTCGACCTGTACCAGCGAAAAAAGCTCACTTTCACAAAAATGTCGACACAAAACAAATCACTTGATTGACACATAAGACTTCTAAAATAACCGAAATAGTAATATATAAGAGTCGGAATCATGTGGAGAAGGTCCAAGAAGAATATTGAAGTGAAGCATGACCAGGGGTTTTGGAGCGAAGGGTCTTCTCAAGCTCAATGCTCCAGTCCATGGCACAAGCCGCAGATATCCTCTCCATTGCAGCAAATACAGCTTCAAGAAAGAAACAAACAAACAATAAATAACTTAACAATCCAAATATTACATCCAAAACGAAATACTGCAGTCAACCATCAGACTAGAAGTTAAAAAGAAAACAAAAGATCCGACTTGCATCTACACATAGAAGTATTCACATTAAAATAAGCACAATTACCTCCAAAACTTCGACTTGCATCAAGGTTTCCAGTAAGTGGTGAAGCCACGAAATTTAGTTTGGGGTTGCCAGAACGCTTGAAATCTCATCATCATTCAATTTATCTAAATAAAGCACTTTAATTAGAAACTCGATTTACACAAAAGAAATGCATTAATCGATCTACAACAGTAGTGTGTTTCTTATAAAGGGTTTTCTTGTGCTTGAATTAAGGGCAATACATTAAGCTAGCCAGATTCTTTCTTTTATCTAATATAGTACGGCAAATTTATAGGTGACAATGATTTTGAATGAAGCATTCTGGTTGCACTCACCATCAAATATGTTTATCCGCACCATGCACAATGATACCCTACCAAGTTTATTAAACATTGTACTGCAAACAGCATAGTTTATTAAAGTTCAGATAAAGACCCGAGTCATTACGCAGCATAAAATAATTACCTAAAAACAGAGCAGAGCTGTAGTCTGCAACAGCAAAGTATCGAGTGTCGACGTAGAGAGCAGGAGAGGCGAGATCCCGGAGCGGCGGATGAGGAGAAGATGAGCTGGAGCTGCGAATCGGAAATTGGTGAGATGAGCGACGGAGGACGCTGGTTGCAGATGGTGCTAAGGCGGAGCCGGAGCCGGCGCCGGCGCTGGTGCTACTGCTGTCTGTGTTTGGGCTGGGTGGGGGTAGAGGAAGAAGAAGAAGAAGCGATAGAGACTGGTTGGGCAATTTTACAATTTCGACCAAGTTAGAGTATACATTTCGTTACAAATCTATACGAATTAAAGTTTATTACAAAAATAATTTTAAAGTATAAGTATATTGTAAATCTATTATCTATACTCGTGATTTAACATTCGTTAAAACTGGAATTTGTGAGAAAAATACTCAAATTGATCTTTATAATTTTTAAAATATATTGAACATCCCTTTAATTTTATAATTTTATTTTTGAGTCATTATTCTTTATTACATATATAGTTTTTCATATATTCCTTTTAATTTATTAACATTAATTACAGGTTGAGTCTAAAATATATAAAAAAAATTAAATATGAAACAAAAGTATGAAATATATAATATTTTTATTTAAATATACTTCTTATACAGAAAAATTATTATCAAAACAAAATTTAAGAATTAATAATGATTTAAATAAATCTCCAATAACTATATTAAATTATTTAGGTAATGTAAAAGATTTTCAATAATGATATTAAATTTATTTAAAATTATACATTTTGTTTAGCATCTAATTTACGAATTTTTTCTTCAATGTTTTGATATAAAATTTCATATAATTTAAATGCATAAGTTAATTAATATTTAAAATTTCTAAAAATATATTTTTTACAAAAAACCATAACATATTCTTTATAAAACTAATTTAAATTTTTATTAAAATTTGAATCAAATATTAAAAAAATTAAACAGCAAAACGTAATATTACTTGAGGATTGAGGGTGTATGTACCGTGTTTTTAATAATCCGACAATAAATGTTTTCAAAATAATTTCCTTTCACACCCACACTCCACGATAGGGCAATGAAAAAAATTAAAATAATAAATGATTTTTTTTAATTCAGAACATATTTTCTTCAAAAAATTCATTCGTAAATATTACGGATTTTTCATGTGGTAACTGATGTAAATAGAGTATTATAAACGACATTATATTAATTAGATATTTTAAATTTTGTAACACAATCAATTTTACGATAAGTAATTTGAATTTTCAAATTTTACTGCATTGATTGATATAAAATTCACATTTATTTAGGTTTCTGGGGTACAATTTTTTTAAATTGTAGCTAAGTATTCTCATGTTAAATGATTAGAGTTATATGCAAACATTACAAAAGAAAATGATTATTTACATAATTAAGAAAATGTATAAATGAAAATACAAATAAATATTGAAAATGACATTTTTTAACGTCTAAATAAGAAAAATGACTGATCATTATATTTAATTAAGAAATTAAAATGTATAGATCGTAAAAGCAATGAAAAAAATTATAAGACTAAAGGATGCATTTAAAAAAAAGTTATAGGATGATTGTAAAGTTGTATTCAAGAAAAAATGCACAAACAATGGGAATGAAGTTGTTTTTTAAATAATAGGAGGCAACATATCATAGTCTCTCTATCCTTAAAAGATTGTATTATTTATTTTGACAGTTTTACTGTATTTAATTTATGATTTATTTTTATGTATTTTTAGATATTGAAAACTTGAAAATTTATTTGGAAACCATTATTTAATATCCAAATTTACTAAATATATTTTTTTTTAATTTTTTTACAAAATTTATGTTTATTAAAAAATAAATCAAATATTAAATATTAAAATAATAAAATTAAATGATATAATTTTTTTATGACGGAAGAAGTATTAAGTAAAAAAATTCACGAGTCAATGTGCAGGGGAAAAGAAAAAAAAGTGGTACATGTGAACATAATAGAAAACAAAAAAAAAAAGAAGGAAAAAGAAGAGGAAAACACAGGAGAAAATAGAGAGAGAGAAACAGAAGACAACAAAAACATACTGTTTATAAGCTCTACAAATGCTGTAACGTAGTCTAACGAGGTACGTGGACATGCACGTCGTGGGGTACATTTTCTAATTGATTATTACCTAAGCGTACTTTTTCCTATGTATAAATTAGTAACGAATGTGTGTAGTTTTAAAATATAATTTGTTTAAGTTTTTTTTTTTTTTTTAAATATGTTTGAGCCAAACAAATATATTAAGATCAAATATGACAATTTGTTTGTGGAAGGGAGTAATAATATTATTTTTTTATTTTCATTTTTTGAAGATTAAAGGTAAATGTATAAAATATGCATAATAAGCTCTTCACCTCATATGGCTCGCTTTCTTCCGGTTAGGGTTTCTTCCTGACTTGCTTCCCTTATCGTCACCGCCAGTATTGACCCTCATTCGACGGTGCAGTGTGCAACTTTTCGACTGGCCGGACCTAGCAGCATCCGCGGTGTCGATGGTGTTTTTTATGGTTGTTTCGACGTACGTGATCAAATTGGGACGATTCTTGTAGCGGGGCGGTCCTCAATCTTCAGGCTAGGGTCACTGGTCGCCTTAGCCGGCATCGGGTCGATGGTGCATTCTTCCTCTATCATCGGTCTTCCATGGGCCCGTTCGCCAGCGTCCTTAGGTTTGTCGCCTAGTTCAGGCGCTTTCTCTCGTTCGATCTTCGAGCATAGTCTTGGTCAGGTTTTGTTGGCAATACTCTCGTCGGGGGCTCTGCATTAGCTTCTTTGCTCCCGAACTCCAATTTGTTGCTCAATGTCAACTACAAGTCGGTAACGGTCTCATAGTCACGATTATGCAGTAGTTTGTTGGTATCGTATGTTTTCTTGATGGTCTACCTAGGTTTAGGTGAGTTGAATTTCAATCATATGTAACAATGTTGAATTATTGATATTTGAATATTATCCCTTCGGCTATTTTTATATTCAGGTCATTTGAGTTCCTTCGAATTCAGGACATTTTGTGTTTCGGGTTCAAGATGTTTCGTGTTTTACCTCCAATTTGTTCCAGGTCATTGACTTCCTAGTTGACCTTAGGTCGGATAAGGATGAGTTTAGGTGAGTTTTCAAGTCAAGTTGATTTTTTATATCCCTAATGGTGAGTAAGGGTGTAAAACGAATCGAGCCGTTCATGAGTCAGTTCGAGTTCGAGCTCGAGTTCAAACCACATTAAACGAGTCGAGCTTCACGAGCCACAAATCCGAGCTCGAGCTGAAATTTTAATTCGAGTATTAAAGCGAGCGGAGCTCGAACCTTTAAGGTTAGGTTCGAGCCAACTTGTGACCCAATTCGAGCTACGAGTGTAAAACGAACCGAGCCATTCACGAATCAGTTTGAGCTCGGACAATCGAACCACGTTAAATGAGCCGAGCTTCACGAGCCACGAATCCAAAGAATATGACAACTTTAGGATAATTTATAACTTAATCCTTATTTTTTCTATGTTACTTAATTAGGTACTTAAGTTTTTTCGAGCTCTCGAACTATCGAGGTGAACTCGAACATTAAACGAGCCGAGCTCAAGCCGTGTTTTTCGAGTTCGGTTCGAACGAACTTGAACTGGAGCCGAATTTCACGAACTCGAACTCGAACCAAGAATGTTCGGGTTCGGCTCATTTACATCCCTAATGGTGAATGATGTCCGTTGAGAGCAATGGCAAAAGACTTCTCTGAAAATTTCTCAATTTTTTAAAAATGATTGTCATGTCAATTTACCATTCAAGAAGGGGTTAATTTATAGGGGTTAATTTATTAGGATAAATTTTCTATACATTAACAGTTTTATCACCACCTCTTTATGGATAGAATGATCCACATATTTTTATTACTTCCTTTGTGTCAAAACGATTTAAGTATTTGACTGGACAAGGACGTTAAGGAGTATTTGAAGATTTGAGGATAATAAATAGGGTAACTTACAAAAATCCCCCTGAGATTAGGTGAAACCTTCAGTTTTCTCCATCGGTTTTGAAAAATCTGCAGAAACCCCCCTAAGGTATTATAAAACCTTCAGCTACCCCCCTCAACAGTTAATTCAGTTACATTTTTTGTTAAATTCGTGGAGAAATTTTCTATTTACATCTCAAATATTAGAGTAAAATTGTTAGGGTTAAAACATTTATGAT
>JBBYHH010442183.1:0-11483 GCA_038382905.1 Daphne laureola
AGAAGGTGCATCCAAAATTCAACAAAATCAAACATGATAGTAGAAGGACGATCACCTTTTTTAAGCGGAACCATGAACACCAGACGACCGCCCAAGGTCCCCTACGCAGAACCACCGTAACATCCTCTAGCTTTTCAAATTCAATAAGGAAAACGTTCCCAAGTGTCTGGAAACTTGCAGACCGGATCAAAAAGGCGAACTCTCCACGCCAAGCACGCTTGAACGATGCCTCCAACGTGCCAACCGGGACCGGCCAGGCGACGAGCGGCCACGCCACGATGATCGCAGAGAGTGCAGGACCACGCAGCCCGGGTGGCGCTGTAGGGCGGAGGACATGCTCCCCGAATTTAGAGAGTGTGAGATTCGAGAGGCATGAGTGTAGAGAATCCATCGCGAACAATTGAGCAATCAAGAAGAGAGAAAAGATGGAGAAATTAAAGAAGAAAACTTGTAAAATACGCCTCAACCAATAAGGGAGCAGAAAAGGCAAAACCCTAGCAGAGCATAATAGGGGCGGTGAATTTTTGGAACTGTAGATCACTTAAAATAGTACTCATGACTTCATAAAACTAATTAATTTTAGTGCGAAGTGAAAGTGATTTGTTATCTAATAAAGTAAATTATATCATCAACATTTTACTCCTAACTATCTTAGGGTGCATGCATGGCATGAAATTTATAGTAGTAATTAATTATCAAAAATTAGTTGAGACTAGCGCTATAAATTCATACAGAAACATAATGTCAAAATTTTACATTAGAGGACATTCCTGTCGGTTGTCGTGGCCTCCTTTTTTTTTTTTTTTTTTTAGCAACATGTCACAATTTTTTTAAAAACAATAATTAGATTGAATTTCAAACTGTATAATCATAAGGTTTAACATTTTCATAGAAAATGTCATGGAAAGTAAAGTAAAGTTGATTTAAAGATATTTCTTAATAAGAAAGGTACCCTTTTTTTTTTAAGGCTATTGGATTAAAAACTTTAGCAAGAAAACAGTCCTTGAGAAAGGGGCTGTAAACTGCACATAAAAACATTACAACTTAGAAAGACCTCCTGCAAGAATAAATACACGAGTAGGATCCTGCAGAATAAATACACCAATAGGATTTTGTAGACACCATAGTATGTGTTGCTTGAACTTTACCAAGCCATAAGAGGTGCCTGTACCCATTGTTTCCAATTGCCAATAAGCTTTGCCTTCCTATTGTCAATCCATAATTGGGATAAAATTTGTATACTTGATAAAATGTCCAGTAAGTTCCATACCCATCCTTCCATCACAACCTTGTTTCTTGTCTTCTAAATTACCCAAGCGGATATATAAAGAACTGCTTCCCACACAATCCGAAATGATCTTGGTGTTTTTTATAGAATTTCTTTAGAAGACAGATCAGTCACATCAAACAGTATAAAAGGAGACACGCCACACCAATTTCTTACAGCATTCCAGAGATTAAAAATAGTAGGACATCTTATCAAAGCATGCATGGTCTGCATCTTCATAACCATTCGCACATAACGGACAATCAAGAGAGGGGAGAGGGTTACCTCGCATAGCCAACGGGACAAAACACAAGAGGAAATTTTGACGTGCACGCCACATGAAGACATTCACCTTCTGCGGAATAATGTGGAGCCACAATGTAGGAACGTCACAAGGAGCAGCCCATTTTTGGTTTAAAGTTGCAGCAATGCATTTTGTAGAGAAGATGTCATCACTTGCAAGATTCCAACGCCACGAGTCCTCCTTACCTTTGATCGGTGATGCTTCCTTAATGTAATTCAGAAATTCATCCCACACACCAGCCTCTCGGCCACGAGGAGGCCTGCGCCAACGTCACTGCCATTTGAACCCCGAAATCTGTCATTCTATTCGATGAGAAAAGCTGCAGTTTTGATCTATATCCAAGGCGTACAGTCTAGGAAATCGCTCACTTAGCGGTTTATGCCCAATCCATGTGTTGGACCAAAATTTAATGGATTCCCCACCTCCTAGTGATCTGTTAAATGCCGGAGAGAAAACAAGACCAGCGCTGTCCAGATCTTTACCAGACTTTATTATTTTTTACCAAAGTGCACCAACAGATTTAGAATGTGGCGGTAATAGACTACCATCCCGACCATATAATGCACTGATAACGCGGACCCATAATCGACTTTTGTCCATCCGGAAACACCACCATCATTTGCCTAAAAGGGCGAGGTTTTTCCCTTTAAGGCACCCAATCTTTAATCCGCCATTTTCATAGTCCCCACATGTTTTATATTTTTCAGCCCACACTAGCTTCTTTTTGGTAGCATTTGACCCGCACAAGAAATTGTTGCGAATCTGTTCCAATTCTTTTAAAACAGTAGCAGGTACTCGGAAGATTGAGAAATAATATAACGGTAGACTCCCAAGGACGGATTTTACCAAAGTCAGTCGTCCGCCCATCGATAAATTAGTGTTTTTCCACGCATTTAATTTTTTGTAAAAAATTTGCTTCACCGGATCCCAGTTTGCAACTCTTTTCATATTCGCTCCCACCGGAAGCCCGAGATATATAAAAGGTAAAGCCCCAGCACTACAGTGGAGCTTTTGAGCCAGTCTCTCAACATCAAAGATGTGAACACCTACACTGATCAACTTACTTTTCTGAAGATTTATTCTCAGCCCGGAAGCTGCCTCAAAACACTTCAACAACTTCATAAGATTCGTCGGATTACCAACGGACCACTCTCCAATAAAAATAATATCATCTGTAAATTGCAGATGAGATACTCCGACCTCATCGGTAGCCACGTTTATGCCTTTAAATATCCCTTTCTTTGTCGCTTCCGTCATCATAACGCTGATTGCTTCGGCCGCAATGATGAACAAGAATGGTGATAAGAGATCACCTTGACGAATCCCTTTCTCCATGGAGAATTCAGCGGTAGGACAACCGTTAACTAGTGTAGAAATCCGAGCTGAAGAAAGACACCCTGATACCCATTTCTTCCATTTATCCCTGAAGTGCATCTGAGCCATTACTGAATCTAAAAACTTTCAGTTTATGCAATCAAAGGCTTTCGCAAAATCAACCTTCAAAAACATCATCTTTTTCTTCACTTTCTCTGTCCAGTTCACTATCTCATTAGCCTTCAAAACCCGTCTGAAATCTGCCTCCCACTCACGAAAGCGGACTAATTTTCAGAGATCAAATACGGCATAACATATTTCAACCTCTCTGCGAGCAGCTTTGCAATTATTTTATACTGGCACCCCACTAAGCTTATCGGTCTGTAGTCTGCGAGTGTCAACGGTGAACTCACCTTGGGAATTAAAGTGATAAAAGTGGAGTTGCATCCTTTTGACAACTTCCCGTTCTTCTCAAATTCTTTCACCATAGCCATAACATCGTCTTTCAATAAATCTCATTGCCCTTTGATAAATTCAAAAGTAAATCCATTTGGTCCGGGAGCCTTGGAGCCATTGCAAGCCCACATTGCTTTTTTTTGCTTCTGATTCCGAAAAAGGAGCTTCAAGCACAGAGATCTGCTCACTGTTAACTCTTTTGAACTTGGAGCTTTTAAAAATCGGCCTTGGAATTGGTTCCTCGCTAAACTGATTCTGAAAAAAATGCAGCACTTCATTTTTTATTTTCTGTGGTTCCACTCTCCATTCTCCGTTCACTGATAACCCTTTAATTGAATTTCTCTTCTGATGACCTTTGACAATTCCGTGAAAGAACGCACTGTTCTCATCCCCATCTAACGCCCACTTGACTCTTGACTTTTAACTGAGAAAAATGTTTCACATTTGAAGAAATTTCTTCTGGCGGCAGTGAATAATTCAGATTCCTAAGCTGATAATAAGGGGTTTCAAACTTAACATTTTTAAAGTGAATTAATCATTTTTTCACTCATTTTATTCACTAGTGAATAAGTCAGTTTTTCACCTAAACTAAATCGGACTTAACGTGAATTTGTCTAATTCACGGTGATTTAAGCATGAAACTCACCACACCCAAACTTAGAACTCTTCTCTGGGCATTAGAAATTGCCAAGTTTCAATCAACTCACTAGCACCCCTGCCACTTCCGGGCCGCCACCGTTGTTACCGGACCGTCGCTGCCGACCACCGCTGGAAATTTCAAAATGAGAAAGAAAAAAAAACGTCGGGCATAAATCAGGGCCTAGGACCGCCGAATCCCGACCTAGGGCATATGGATAGGCATTGAAGTGGGTCGACCTGCTCCATGGATCGATCCGCACTGATCTGCCTTGTGGTGATCGCTCCATGACCCTCCCCACTCTATTGGTGGATCGATCCACATTGATTGATCTGACTCGCTCCACCACAGCGACTAAAGTGTAACTTTTTAAAGTTTTGGTTATTTTTTTATTTTTTAATTAAGTTCAGGGACAAAAAATGTAAATAATTTTGCGCCAAAATGTAAATTTTTAAAAAGTTTAAGGAGCAATTCATAATTTTTTTTAAAATTAGAGGACCATTTTTAAATTTATTTTAAAGTTGGAGGACTATAATGTAAATAATACTTTTAGCGATTCGACAGCCCTAAGCCCCGATCTATGTCCCTGTGTTTTTTTTTTTCGTTTCGAAACTTACGACGATAGTCGACAGCAGCGGCGGTCCGGTAATGAAGGTGGCGGTCCGTCGATGACGAGAGTATTACTGAATTGATTGAAAATTTTGAGTAAAAGTGTTAAATTTCACCACCAATTTTTACATTTTTTCACCACTCACTCAAATCTATCATTTGTGAATTACTAAAAAATTCATCAATTTCTATTCCTCCAATTTTTAAAATTTGAAACCCCCTAATTCCCTTTGTTCAGCAATATTATCCCAGCAAGCCATTTCCTCTCTACTTTCCTTCACTGCAACAGGCCCTTGATCAAAGTGATTTTTCTTCCAATTCTTTAGCTGATTTTTTACGGCCTTAAACTTCTCTTTGAGCTGAAAACTGGATGTTCCTGAGTAGGCCACTTAGCTCCAAGCCGATTTTATTACTTGTTTACATCCCTCCTCCTGGAGCCAATGGTTGAAGAGGCGAAAAGGCTTTGGGCCAAAATTAGTAGTTTTGGTCTTTAACAAGATTGGCCAGTGATCGACAAACTCCCTTTCAAGGACATGAGAATAGAGACCTGGCGACACATCAAATAGTTCTCTTGAGACCAAGAATCTATCTAACTTGCTCAACTTCGTATCCCCATTCCGATCCATGTGAATTTTTTTCCACCCATTCCCACTTCGTGAGATTAATAAATCTGTTGAAATCTTCTGCCTTTCGCTTATTAAAAATGCTTCCTTTCCGCTCATTTGCCCTACGGACGACATTAAAGTCTCCCATCACGCACCACAACGCATCAAAAACATCCATAACCTTTATAATGTCCTCTCACAACTTCTTTTTCGCTACCCCATCTTGCGGTCCATATACATTGAGAAGATAAATTTTTCTTGAGCAATCTTTCCATTTGCCTAACACCCCCAAGAAACTCGTACCAGCAAATGCAGATTCAGCCATGAAAGAGTCGTAGTTCCAAGTGCACAACAACCCCCCTGACCTTCCAAGTGCAAGTAACTGACATAACTCGTGCCCTCTTTTGTTCCACAAAAAACTTGGGTAAAAAACACAAATAAATCTCTAAACTATTCAAATTATCACGAATTGGTCACTCTACTTTTTATCCAACCGAATAAACCACTGAAATTTTATAATTGTACCAATTTAGCCACTGGATTTGAATTCTAATGATTTTTCACACAGAAGGACAATGCAGATTGAGCAAGAAGTTCAGCATAAAGTGTCTCTAAGTGTCCAATTAAAAAAAACACATTAAAAAAATATCACCGAGAAACTCAAACGCGGTTAGGGTTAAGGAAAACGACGTAATATTCTCTTAACGTGCGTGCATTTTTTTTTAAATTGAACAGTTAGAGATATTTTAGGTTTAACTTTATACTCAATTCGCGTCATTTTCTGGCCTGAAACATCATCAGAAATGAAACACAGTGACTAAATTGGTATAATTTTAAAAATTCAGTGATTTATTCGGTTAGATAAAAAATTTAATGACCAATTCATGACAAACTGAATAATTCAAGGATTTATTTGTGCTTTTTGCAAAAAACTTGCAATGAGACTAGCATCTCCCTGAATGCTAGTTTCTTGAATAGACACAAAATTGACCTCCTCCTTTTATATTAATTCCTTTAGTTTCCTGGATTTCACACCCCCTCCAAACCCTCTGATGTTTAAAGATAATGCTTTCATTGATATAAGCCTTAACCACACCAGATACAGCAGTTTCGTCAATATTGTTCCTCTGATTACTGAACTCGAAACCCACAGTCTCCTCTATATGTTGATCGCTACTATCTTTAGACTCACCCTTAACAGAATCAGAAGAGTGTTGACCAACCTGATCATTTGCAGCTTGAAAACCCCAGGTTGATTCAGACATTCCACTGTCTCTGCCACTACCGGCCAGCACCGATTTGCGACGCCTCCTCGAGCCCTTTTCCGCCGCAGCTCGCAATCGCTGAGCCTTCATCCTTGCTGCCTTTTTGAACTCCCGCAGTGAAACACGTCCTGGGATTCCACCGATTTTTGTATGAGTTTCAATCATGTGGCTCGATTTGGGCACAGCTCTGCTTCCTTTCCTTACTTTCTTTAATGTTTTTTTCTGGAATCGCTGAGTTTCCATCATCTTGATCATCTAGGTTCAACGATTTGGGCATTATCAGCCCTTTTCCCCATGTGGTTATCCGATTTGGGCCTGTCATTTGATGTTTCAGGCCCACCTCGTCCACTACTAATTTCCACTCCAATTTCTTGAAAGCATATATCGACGTTCAGCCCTTTTATCATTTGTTGAGCTCACATTTGCTTCCTCAATTAAATCACCCCCCAGGTCCAGCCTCTATCCATATTTGTAGGTTGACCTGTACCTTCTTTCTTCCTAGCTACTGCTTGTTCACTGTTTTCAACAGTAGAAGCTTTATTGGAATTGAACTTGGCATTAATTAATCCAACGATTTCCAGCCCACGATGTGAAAGAACAGTATTTCGCCTCCCTTTTTCACGGATTTTTGGCGGCGAGTCAGGTACGTAGCTGTCTTCCAGCGCCACAAACTCTGCTTCATCTTCTGACTTTGTCGAAATCGAGTCAGCCTGATCGTCGTCATCGGAAACAACGTACCGGGGTCCAACATCGATGATCTCTGCCGTGTCCACCCGCACCGGAAAGCTTTCTCCATTGACATCCAGAAAAATGCATTCATCTATTGTTCTCCATTCATTGGTATGAATGCAAACACGTCCGAAATGTATCTGCTCCTTGTTCATAGTGAGGTCTTCAACCTCCATGATCTTCCCCCACTCCGACGCAATTTTATGAAACGTCCTTGCGTTCCATGCTTTTAAAGGTACACCTTCTACAATCAACCATACTAGCCGTCCATGATCTGAAGTCTTTGTCGCCTTCTCCCATGGACACACCCAGTCGAACCACTTCAACAATTTGTCATGGCCCTTCTCCAACAAGTTGGCCATTGCTGTAGGAGAACCAAAATCTATATTCCCTAAATTATTTTTACTTTAACTCTAATAATTTCTCTATTTTAAAAAATTCTACATTTATTATAATAATAAAATATTCTATAATTTTAACTAATAATTAATGAATTATTATTTTATTTGAAACTGAATTTTATTTTTGTTCATCTTCTAGCTCTAATATGTGAGATGCATATTTGACAAATATGAATTACTCTCTCAATTCACTAGAATTATTTAGTTATGGATGTCTATATACATATCTATGCTTTTTTTAGCTTTACGTATGTACGTTTCTAAACCTCACTTTTTCTTTCAAACTCTATTTTATGCAATTTCTAATTTTCTAAGTTGGAGTAGTCTGGAGGTGTAACTTAATATGTGGAAACCAACATATATCAAATTGGAAAAGTTAAGAAAAATGAAGCAAACAAATTATCTGTTAGAGCAAAACGGTGGTTCAAAGAATTTCTTTTTTAGGAAAAAGGACTAGAAATTGGGGGAGAGAGAGGGCAGAGTTTGTGGATGTAGTAGTGGTGGGGAGTTGAAAAGTGTGAAAAATTTATGATGGAGGTCTGTCATATTCGGCGAGTGCTCTAAATATGACGAGATTTACCTCGTTTTCCTCATTCATTCTTTATTTTTTAGAATAAGATAAAGAGATGGTTGAACTAAAAAAATATTTAATATTTTTTAAAATTATAAATATTTAAAAAAATAGAGAATCTGTCGAATATGATCTTTAGCTACCAAAACCAAACATAGAGGCCATCATAGTAACCCTCCTCTTTGCCTGGTGTCTGGGATAATGGTTTCTTTTAGGTTTGAAAATTGAAATCTTGCACTTGTTTCAACATGTGGTTGCAGAAATGACACAAATGTAGGACACGTAGAGAAGGTGACCTGACAAGATCCAGGTGGGGCTAAGTGCATCTAAAAGGGCCAATCAGAGGTGGGCCAAGTGTGGTTGTGCCCCCCTCCCGCTGGTCTTCCAAAATGATAGCTGGTGGTGGACTTCTTACTGGAGCTTCACTAGAAAGCTCTCTCAAATCAATGCCACTACCAACTATTCTCCCCATTTTTGTCTCTCCGCAAATCTCAGACACACAAATTGTTGGAGAAATATCACAAAAAAAAAAAATCAGACATCATATTATGAGCAGAGAAAGGACTCACCATCACAAACCCCAGGCATCGCCGACGGCAGTCGACAACGAGCCAGCACCAAGAGGCCAACCTTCAACTCCTACCAAACTTCGGCGATGAGGTCTCCGCCGATGCATTCGCAGCCGCCACGCTCTTGGGCCGTTTCAGAAAAGAGCGCGCGCGGGACAACGTAAAAAAATTCCCCTAATTATTCCACCGACTCACCGAGTAGAGAGAGGAGAATTAAAATTTCGGAACTTCTGATTTGATTTTGTTACAAATAATTATTATGGATATTTAAATTTTTATTCTCATCATTTCATATTCTAAAATGGTTCATGTAATTCATAATTTTTTTTTGTCTTCATTAATTCTACATTAACTATATTAGAGATATTGGAACCCTATAAATAGTGATTTGAGTGATGAATGAAATGCATTCTTTATTCTCCTTATCTATCTTTTATTTATTTTGATCTTAGTTTTTATTTTATAACACGTTATTAGCACGGTCATCTCTTTAAATTCTTCAACCATTTTTTTATTTCTATCGTCTAAATCAGATAAAAAACTCGATTACTAGGAAAGATTGTTTTGTAAACGGAACGAGTTTTAGTGTAAATTCGCGTTAACATTTAATCGTGATTGTTTCGTTAATTATCACAAGGAGTATCATCACCATTCTATATCATTTTTAATTTTTCTAAAGGAATAAAAGATCATCATGTTGAATCTCACTAAACTTTGAGATTTTGTATTTGGATATAACTAAGAAAAACAAATTATCATGGATGTTGGATGCTAAAATACATCTAGTTGTGAATTGATATATTTGAGATAAGAAGATTATAAATCTATGAATCAGTATAATTTGACTAGGGGTGTGCAATCGAACGATCCAAACAAACTGATTTGATTTTTTCGGTTATGTGTTTCGGTTTCAATCAAAATCAAATAATATTTATTTGATGCGGTGTGATTTTGATGATATGATTCAATTTAATCGGTTACCGAATAAATCGATTCTTTTTTAATCATATATGGGCTGAAAGAGCACAATAACATAAGTATATAAATATATAATCTAAATTTGAATTAGCCCAGAACTTAAATCGGCAAACCCAATTGCCCAACCCAACTAATTATTAACATACCCAATGCCCAAATCCATTAAAACAAAAAAGAAAGGAACCCACTTACCACTTCCCCTTCCCCTTCCATCACGTTGCACAGAGGCAGAGCAGCCAGCAACAAGTTTTTCTTTTCTTCTACGCATCGCAGCAGCCAACAACAGCTCCTTCCTTTGACTCACCACTCATCAACTCCGTCACCGGCGTCAGCGTCACCCTTATTCCCTCGCCGCCGCCGGCGTGACCAGCAACAGCAGAGCAGGGCAGCAGCAACCAGCAAGTCCAGCAGAGCAGGGCAGCAGCGACCTCCCTCCCTATGACAGCAGCCGACAACTCCTCTCCCGGTTCTCCATCGCTCACTCTCTCCTCTCCAGCCTCCGGCAAGCACAGGTAGCTAATTTAGGCATTTAGGGTTTTATTCCAACTCAAAAAATTTAGTCATTTATTGTACAAATTGATTTTTTTGTAAGTTGTGTTGTAACTTGTACAGTTCTACTAATTGATTTTTATGTTGAGTTTAAAATAAATTGTCAAGCTCATTAAAAACAAAAAATAGTCAAGCTCATAAAAAGGAAAAGAATTAGTCAAGCTCATAAAAATAAAATAGCAGTTTCGGTTTTTCTCCGGTTTTAGCGGTTTTAGGAGCTTGAGCGGTTTATTTGATTTTTTATTTTCTGAAATTGCAAACCGCCTTAACTGATTAATTCGGTTCGTTTTTAACCGAACCGCTAGATTGCACACCCCTAAACTTTATCATGTTTAGAATTACTTCTCAATTGATATTGTGTGAAAGAAAAAAAAATTATTGATGATAAAATCTTAGAGAATATTTTCCAGCATTCATGTTTCAAATTTGCTCCGACAGTAGCAATATCATGAAAAGGATTTCAAGAATTATTATCAATTGATTTCGTGTTTACTTGTGATCGAGCAAAATAATGAAATTTTGATGAAAATCATAAACTCGTCCCACTGATTATGCTCTATTCCCCGAAGCGAATGTGACATTATATAACGAGTATAATAGAGGTTGTCAGCGTAGTCGTCCAAATGTGCAATTTATTTCTATAATAAAATTTGTTATAAGTATGTGATTTATTTCCTCCAGAATAAAATTTTATTAACGTATATAATAACTCATATTTTAGAAAAATAAATGCTTTATTAATTCGATTAAATGATAAAGATATGTGTCTCGTAGACGGTTCAACCACACACATCATACTTAAAAATAAGAAATATTTTTCTCACATGGTGATAAAGAAGGCAAATGTGAGTACTATATCTGGTAGTGCAAAATTGATTGAAAGCTTCTGAAGAATTAACATATAGCTACTTAAAGGAATAAAGTTTCAAATTGATGACGCAATATATTCTTCTAAGTCTCAAAGAAATTTATTAAGATTTAAAGATATCCGTCGAAATGGATATCATATTGAGACTACGATGACATGTTGAATACCTTCAGATGACGATTATGCCTTTGGAGAAATTACCTGCATTTTCATCTGGTTTATACTACACAAAAAATTAGTATAATTGAGTCACGTATCGTTGTAAATCAGAAGTTTATAAATCATAATTTTATTGTTTGGCATGATCGGTTGGGTCATTCCGGGTCAACAATGATGCGAAAAATTATTGATAATTCATATG
>JBBYHH010442294.1:0-11482 GCA_038382905.1 Daphne laureola
ATGTTTTAACCCTGGCTATCCTGAGGGAAACTTCGGAGGGAACCAACTACTAGACGGTTCGATTAGTCTTTCGCCCCTATAACAAAGTCAGACGAATTATTTGCACGTCAGTATCGTTGCGGGCCTCCACGAGAGTTTCCTCTGGCTTCGCCCCCTCTTGGCCATTTCTGGGTCTTCAATTGGTATCAAAGCTGGCTGCTTTTCAAGAACCTTGCAGTTTAGTGTGATTGACGAAGGCTAGGCGCTAATACCCAAAACAAATGAAAAGACATTGGGGTTGATAGTTGGTAAGAAACTTTATCCCCTAAAAAAAAAACCTGATGTCGAATTCTAAAAACCAGCGAGAGATTCTTCACTCTTCTTTGATCCGTCTTCGGACCGAGTGGCAGCCTCGACCAGAGCGGAAGTGCAATGTGTCTGGAAACTCTAGATCATAAATGGATTTGAGTACCATTTTGATCGCCTCTTTCATGATCTTTTCTATAAGTAGAACTAGAGTTTGCGGTCTAAACTTTGACCCTTCTTTCTTTCTTCATATTGTAAAGGGGAGCAAAACACAATATAGATGATATGCAGACATAAAAAACAAACATGATACATAAAGATAAAAATAGTGATCCAATGTCTTCATTTCATCGTACCATCTACTCTTTTTGTTCCCAAATAATATTTCATTTTCTAGTTCATCTGCTCATTGTTCTTCGAACCAGTATGTTAACTGATGGAAATAAGAATTTTCTTTTCTTTAAATTAAAGGCTATCAAACAAATTGGCTCGGAGAGAAGATAACTCACTTTTCCTTGTTGCCCTATAAGCTCCTCGTCTTTGTTGCTGTTAAAGGATTAGTTGCTTTGGCTACGCCCCTTGGTCCCGAGATTGAATGAATCTTGCCCAAGGCTCCCTCGCTTCTTTTCACGCCCTTTTATAAAGGTTTTTTTTATGTCGCCACCAATGTCTAGAACTCATCCTTTGTTGTTAATGGACATTTAGGCACCATAAAGATTTGGTCTTACCATAAAAGTGGTCTTTGTGGTTGTTAAAACATGTAGGACACCTTGGTCTTCTGTAGGGCGGGGGTACCCTTCATTTGTAGCGTACCCTACAATTGTAGGACACTTTGTAGAGTTCACTAACAAGTAATTTGGAACACTTTGAGTACTTGGTTGCTGGACTTGATTTGGAGGGCACCCATTGGATGTGTGGGGTAAGCTAGGAGTGGAGGGTACCCTTCAAGTGAAGGGCACCCTTGAGAATTGTCTTCCTTGGCATTGGGATGGGCCAATTTGGACATGTCTTGGGCCAAGGTGTTGAGTGACCTTGGGCCAAGAGTTAATGGCATGGGCCTTAACTTGAATTGGGCTCGTGTCCCTAATTTGGGCTTGAGAATTGTTGTGAGCCCAAATGGTGATGGTGATGAGTTGGGCAGCTTGTTCGACATTTGATTGATCCACGTTGAAGCTAAGGGCTTCCTTCCCTTCATCTTCTTGTATCTCTCCACTTTGCTCCTTAAGTTTATGCGTGCGTGCTCTTGGATCCTTGAGGTTGCATAAGTGTGTAACTAGATCACTGGACCGTTCCACATCACCAAACCTTGAAGGTCGATTTGAAGAACTTTTAGACATTGAGGATATATTTGGAGAAATCCGGACCTTTGTGGTCGATTTATGGGATTTAGACCTCCATGGTTTATTTGTGGAACTTCAGGCTTGTTGATCTGCGGATTAGTGACCTTGTTGATCTTTTAGCTAGAGGATGAGCTTCCCCTCTTTCTTGACAATCGATCACCATCAGACTGAACTCCATTAATCTTTGTTAATTGAATCTAATTCAAAGAGCGTGGAGAGAGATTGAGATTTCGATCCCTCGAACTGAGAGGGGGGAATTGGAGATTTGCTCAATTGAGTTCTGAACTGATGTAGATCAGCTTATTCTGTTTGGGGATACCTGGTTGGATTGCTTGATGATTGGGCCCATATTGGAATGAGAAGAGTCCAGGTCCGGTTCGCAATTGAGGTCAATTGTTTTGTGAGTTGCTTCTAGACCAAGCCCAAACCCATCTTCATAATCAGTGTTGAATTGCCTGTTGAGTCTACTAGCGTCTCAACCGCCAGTGTTTTCAATATTTTGTCCTTGAGACCTACAAAATTTAATTCGGAATTAATTGCCTCTTGGATTCCCGTGAAAGTTTCCTCAACGAACTCTTCAGCTTCTTCGTCGCCGAGAAGGTCATCGACGGATATGTTTTCAGAAAACTCGTCGGAGTCTGAGTTGGAGACCCATTTTGTTAATTCTTCATTATCAGAATCTGGATCAACGTCTACATTGAGAGCCATATCCTCTGTGACCCTGATTTCTACGAATTTTTTACCCACTTCACTTTGATGCAATCGTTAATGGTTTTTAAGATTTTTCTCAAGACGCAGACTCTTCCCTTATTTAATCACGTTTTGCTTGAGGCCGCTGGTTCAATTAACATAACCTTTCCGCAACCTGAAGCAATTTTGCTAAATGACTTGTCATTTCACCCCTCCACTGGTATGCCTTCTAAGTTCAACCAAATTAGGTGACCATGTTGGTCTAGGTTGGGGTTCAAGATAGAGATCCACTCAAACCAATTCAGTAGCCATTCAGCTTCCTGTTTGAGCTTCATTTCAGCGTTTTCTTTTGACCCCATCTCCACTAGCATTCGTAATCCTCCAAGATACTTGATTGGAATTCTTCAGCAAATATTCTGAAATATGTACATGTACTAGCGTCTCAATCTCCTTCACTTCCCCGACCAGACAGCCTTCCAGCCAAGTGAGATCTTTTTTCTCTGTTTACAATTGAACCGCAGTCCAACCCTCCTTGTATTCTTCAATAACTTTCACTGGTTGAGAAGTATTGTTCGCTGGCTGAGTAGTTGTATTCGTGTTCTGGACTTTCAGTTGATCTTTGCGGACCCATCTTTTCACTTGATCAACGTATGATTTTGTTTCTGCCTGCGGTATCTCTTGGGATATAGTAGCTCTCTTCTCTTTCAATTTCAGCAGTCTGTCAGGTAGGGGTGGTTTAGCCGTTTCTTGGAATCTAGCAAGATTGACTCGCAGTCTGAAGGAGCTGACCCAGACTCCATTCATGTCTGCCTCTAGTTTTCCTGTATCATAAACTCCCTTGAATCGAACAAAGGCAAACTTCTTGCCAGATTTAGCTCTTTTCTTTGCCAAGAATACATCCACTACACAACCGAATTTCTGAAATTCTTTCCACAAGTCTCCGGCGACGCACCAATCTGGAATATTTGATATGTAAAACGTTTTTGTCGATTTTTCATAACTCTGTCAAAATGTGCCCTCTCTTGGTTTACCCTCTTCCATTTTTCTGGTTGTTGACCCCTATATCTAACTCTTTGTTGAGGCTTCTCTCCGGGTGTGATGAACCTCGCCGGAACCCTACCCCCCTCACGGTGTTCAGTCGCACTCTGTCACCCCGGCCCCTCATGTCGCAAATAATTAGAAAATGCAAAGTTGGGTACACTTAGGCGCATTTTCCCTCTTACTAATCACGTTCTAATTTTTTCTTTGATATTATTTTTCTAAGGTGTTCTTTTAATCAAACACACACCGGGAGGTCTTTCTAATATATAAGACCTTAACTACGACACTTCTACGAGAGTCTTTTTACACCTAGAATATGTCAATGACACACATAAATATCCTAAAATGTGTTATTTGGAAAAATATATAGGGTCTAAACCATATAATTGTCACACTTTAAATCTCTACAAAGAATCCTACACAAAGTTCTCCACACAAGGAGTGCACTAGATTAGAATTTCCTAAAACATGGATGCATTTTAGGTTGACGCGTCGTCGTTCTTCCTTTTATCACATGAATGAAAATCAAACGGAATGACTAAGTATGTTTTCGAAAACTCAAAACTTTATCCGAGGTGATAAAACATTTAATGGCCAATTCGTGACCTAATTGATCAGATTCATGGAAGTTCTTATGACGAAACACTTATGATACTAGAACTCATGTGTTATCGAGCAGGTTATCCTATTTTAAAATTGATTTATTTTGCAGCAGCAAATGCTAATCACAATATGAGTTTTAACCAAGCCTCTTTAGTAATTAGTAAAGCCGAAGTAAATGAGGGCAATACTATGAAAAGACTACAACCTCTAGCTTGAGGACGTAGTTATCAGATAAAAACACGTCCACCTGCCATATAACTATTGTATTGAGAGATCTTAGATGAAATATATCAAGAATCAGCCATGTATTTTAAAAAACCTAGATGGAGAAATAAGCACACAAATAGAACATATCATGATATATATCGTGTCAGAGTATTGGAAATGGGGGATTATGGGACAAAAAATAAATCCACTTGGTTTCAGACTTGGTACGACCCAAAGTCATCATTCTATTTGGTTTGCACAACCAAAAAATATTTTGAGGGTCTCCAAGAAGATAAAAAAATAAGAGACTCTACCAAGAATTATGTATAAAAAAATATGAGAATATCTTCTCGTGTCAAGGGAATTGCAGGTATAGAAATTCAAAAAAGAATTGATTGATTCAAGTCATAATCTATATGAGATTTCTGAAATTTTTAATTGAAGATAGGTCGGGAAGAATCAAAGAATTACATATGAATGTACAAAAAGAACTTAAATATGTGAACCGAACAATCAACATTGTTGTTACAAGAATTGCAAACCCTTATGAACACCGTAAAATTCTTTCAGAATTTATAGATGGACAACTAAAGAATAGAGTTTCTTGTCGAAAAGCAATGAAAAAGGCTATTGAATTAACTGAGCAACTGAGCAGGCGAATACAAAAGAAATTCAAGTACAAATAGTAGGGCGTGTTAACGAAAAATATATTGCACGCGTAGACTAGTTCAGAGAGGGCAGAGTTCCTCTACAAACCATTGGGGCGAAAATTAATTATTCTTCCTATACAGTTCGGACTATCTATGGGGTATTAGGAATCAAAATTTGGATATTTATAGACAAAGAATAATAAGAATAGTATTTTAGTTCTCTTTAGATTCTATTTCGAGATATAACAAAAAAACAAAAAATTCTTTCTATTTTGAAGTTCAATAAAAAAAAATGAACAGTTCTAAATTCTATTAGGTTGAATGAAAATTTAGTTGATTATTTGATTTGCTATGATTAGTGTGTGACTTGTTTTTTTTTTTTTTTTAAATTAGGATTCACAAAATCAGTCAAGATATGATATATTAGTTATATCATTATAGAAACTGATAGCTTCTTTTGTATAATCAAAGGAAAAACCAATCTGAAAGCAAAATAACAAACAAATAGACAGATAAATGGAAGGATGAGAAAAAGATATAAAAAGAAAGAGTCGCGATAGAGGATTCTTATATGTAAGGTCTACGAGGCATATAAAAAAAGACAATGTAATAAGGCATCAATCAAAATTGGTAAAAAGCACCCAAAAAACCTTAAATTGTCCATTTTATCTTTTTTTGGCCACTCAACTAATTAATGGGTCAAATAAACCATTCAACTTCCAAAAGGGTACTAATTTGGCCACTGAAGAGTTTTTTTGCATGATAAAATTCACAAATCAATCCCTTACTTTTATGTTTTAACTAATCAAACCTTATATCTTTACCTTCACCACTAAGACCGCCATCTTCATCATTATTTCCTTTGTAACTCAACGTTTCTTTTGTTTGTTTTTTTTTTCTTCTTAATCACTTCTATTTTAAAACCTCCCACAATTAGTTTCCTCAATTACAAATTCAGATTATCATTCAGAAATGGGTACGAAATATTCGACAACTTCAAAAGTCCATTTAATCAGGTACCGAATATTTTAATAAAAAACATTCCATGTGGAGATGGGTAAGCGAGTTTCCCATCAAAACATGGGAGATTGGCATGAGAGTTTTCAGAATTTGATGAATTGGGTATGAAGAATCTCTAAAAGATGGTCATGATTAAGAACATGAAGATGAGAGTAGCAATGGCAACGAACCCAAATGACACCGCATTGACCGAGTTGTCAAAGCTTTTCCAGTGATCATCCTCCCTCTGTGCGACGGCGATGACCGGAGCTCCAACCGGCGGCCAATTGAAGCCATTTCACCGCCTCATATGGCTCCAACCCCCTTCTCTCTTTCTTGCTCCGGTTTCAAGCTAAAACTGTTGGCTTTTGATCATGACAAAGCTCAAGCTCCTGTCTTGCATACCAAAGGAACAATACCTGATTTGGAGGGACTGCGCACCGCAATTCTGAGTTCTAAGACCCAAATTGGTTGTCGGGAGTACGTAACTTCGGATTCGTTGGGCTGTGGCTGGTGGTGGTGGGGCAAGCTAGGCAACTAGGGAAGAGAAGATAAGGCCAGAAGAAAAGGTTTAAGCGCTCAAATGTAAAGAGAAAAATGTTGGGTAGAAGTTTTAGGGTTTAAAAACGTTAGGGATGGTTTGTGAATTCTAGGGTGCTAAAGAAAGCTTTGAGTGACCAAATTGGTACACATAAAAAAGTTTGATGGTTTTATCGACCCACACGATAGATTAGTGGCCAAAACAAGACAAATAAGATTGTTTAAGGTTTTTTAGATGTTTTTTACCATCAAAATTCATTCCTAATTAAATGAAGGGAAATGCTAGCAATAGTCACTTTGGACAGTCACTTGGACACTCTCTCATTGAATGCTTGACATGTATGTATTATTGTGGATCCAAAATCAAGTAGACTCATAAAATTGCATACATGTCAAGTATTCAATGGGAAAGTGTCTGAGTGACTATCCAAAGTGACTCTTGCTAGCATTTTTGTTAAATAAATATCTATTCATCAAACAAAAATCAAGCAAGAACGGAAGCAGTTATAGATGCCTTTTAAAAGTGGCTCCATTATGCCATTGTGATTTATCTTTTTGGTTCAATTTTGCCATTGCCATTAATTTTATCCTGCGTGACAAAAATTGTTGGTGATTGTACACTGAGATGGTGAGGTGGTGAAAAATGCAACGGTAAGATAGATCTTTTTTAACATGTTGACCACTTTGCATTATACATACTGAATTCGCTTCCAGTAACTCCTCAGTCTTCACTTGAATAGAACAAAACACCAAATCGAAGCTGAAACTTCTAATCTCCTTATTTGCCATCAACGTTGATCTTCTTCTCCGGCGTGGCGTTTCGTCTTCCCCAACAATGCGAACAAAGCTATTAGTCCGGCAGAACCCAGAGCGCATGTTAGTTTTGGGCAGCGTCGCGACATAGGGTTTATGGGTTTGTCTAAATTCAGGAATTTTCTTTAATTTCTCTTTAAATCTCTCGTAATATTTGGGTTAGGGTAGGGTTCCGATATGTATTATGGTTCGCCGTTCATTTTTATACCTTGTAGCTTCAATTTTGTAAAGGTTTTGTGTGTTTGTTGTTAGTGCATTAATGCCTTATGAATGTGGATGATTTCCATTTGTTTTGTAGTTTGATAATTGATTTCAGCGTGTGTGGGGTGGTGTTTTTCCATTTGGTTGGGTCTGTTGTGTGTGTTATGGTTAGGGGTGGAGTTAGGGTTAAAGTCCTCGATGTTTTTTCTACTGTATGTGATGAAGGTGGTCTTGCTTAAGTGACAAACATCTTATATTTGTTAGAGATGCTTAATTTTTTCCTTTGTTTGATCGTCTGTCCTAGGTTACGTGGGTCTGAGTTTGTTTATACCATACACCATGGTGGTACTTTTCGTGAATGTCCATACAGATATGAGGGAGGGAGCACTACAATTTATAAGGGGAGAGATTATTTCAGTGAATGAGGCTCATTTGTTGAGTCCATTAGAAGTAGGAAAATCTGGAATATTTATAGGATTCACTACCAGACTGCCAAATCCTTCTCAACCCTAGATGATGTGAGCTTAGTGTGGGATGTAATGAGTGCCAAAAATGCAGTTATGCATTTGTTTGAAAACAAGGGTATAACTTTGTACTGTGAGGCTGGTTAGGGACCTTCAATTTATAACCCATTGGCAAGTGCAAGTGATGTTCCAAGTAATTCTGTTGGTGTCATTACAAATGATATTTCTGTTGCTATGAAACTAAAAGGGGACAAGGGGAAGGGGAAACAAATAATGGTTGAAGAATAGTGATGAGGATAGTGATGAGGAGCAGGGGGACAGGTTTATGTGGATGATGAGGGAAACATCTATAGATACTGATGGTAATGAAGAGGGTAATGAAGAGAGTAATGAAGATGATGAACATGATGAAAAGAGTAATGATAGTGAACCTGATGAAGAGGGTAATGCAGAGGATGATGAAGATCATACTAATCCTGATGCAGAAGATAATTCTAATGATACTGATCCTGATGCAGAAGATGATGATGATGATGATGATGCATTAGAGGGTAATCAAGTTCACTATGATTCAAATGTTATCAGATCTGATGAAGAAGTAGATCTGATGAGCCTGATGAAGAGGGTAACACAGTATTTTATGTTTATGTTATTGCAACCTGATTCTAGTACTGCACATTCCACTCAACAAATCACAGTAACTGGTGGCAGAGGACCTACTGTTAGTGCCACTAAAAGGCCAAGAAATAACAGTAGATACAGTGGTGTTGGTGTCCGCACCAATCTGGTTACAGGGGAGACAAAATATAATGTAGGGAAAAAATGGGTGTTCTGTTTTATGTCCATTAATTGAGCTTATATTGAGGTTGTTGCATTATCTGAGATGATTATTTTTGTTGTATTTTGTTTTACTTGCACTTGCACCCTGGTAGACCTGGAGAGATGACTTTGGTTATTGGACCATCGCAAGGCTTCCAAGGTAGCATTGCTCCAAGAAAAGATCATGGCAAGCGAAAGCATGAAGCTTCAGGAGGTTTAGAGGAGCCATCAAAAAGGCTATTGGATAGTTTAAGGTGAATAAGTTCAGTGCCTAGGTTAAGGTGAATAGGTTCAATTAATAGGTTATGTGGATGATTAAGTGTTGATTGGAAAATGTTGGACAAGCAGAGTGCCAACATTGCATAGGAGTAAAAGGGTATTTAGTAAGTCTGTAATGGCAAATTATTACCATCATTTTTTTGTGGATGGTAAAACTGAACTTTAGCAAACGTTTGAATGGTAAACCATTACCACTATAACTATGTTTGATACCACTATCTCATTGTCATTTCTCATTTTCTCATTTATGCTTTTAACTCTTCAACACAACAAGTCTCAACTTAGCCTTCAACAATGCAAGTCTTAACTAAAAAAGCTTCAACATGCCAAGTCTTCACTAAAAAAGCTTCAACACAGCAACAAGAGCTTCCATTTGAACATAGAGTTAAACATTAACAGAGCAAATCTAAACTAGAGAAACAAAGTTCAAATTGGAGTCAAGGATTAACATAACAAGTCTTAACATTGCACCAACTACAATCACTATAGGTACTTAACAAAGCAAGTCTAAACAGCTTCCAACTATCTGCTTCACTTCAACATCCATAACACCAGGGGAGCAACAAAAGCAATGCATACCGCCACTCCAGTCATTGCTTGATGATACTTCATAAGCCTCTTCAAAGCTCCATTCTCAGCAACAGCAACCCTGAGTTCTATCTGTTCCTTCACATCACAATCAGATAGAAAGTCCGTCATGCCTTTCACCTCCATATATTCATTCCAAAAGTTCACATTGGGACTTGATGGCCCAATCCCATATCTTATCAGGGTAGAATGAATGAAAAAAACACGTTTCAGAGACCTAACAATTAACAATTAATGCTAAAGAACAATTATTTCTACTCACAGCTGGTTTGCGATGCCCTGAATCCATGAAATAGCTGGAATCGCCAGTTGATCGACATCCTGAATTGCCCGAATCGCTACTAGATGTCGGTAAGCTGACCATTTCTATGATGCACTAACCCCGATTAGCTAGAACCGTAAAAACAAAGCGCCCAAATCGACCGAATCAAATCATTCTCTACAAATCCTCTTCTCCCACTTCCAACCCTAACCCTAAGCCCCAATTTCTTTCGAAGACCAATTTAAGCTCCAAACATCACGTTCAACTGCTTTAGCCAGCCTTGGTAGAAGTTTTATCCACATTGGATGCCACTCACCACCAAAGTTCACACGTGGACCAACCGTGACGGCATGAAGGCGTCGTCTGGTCAAACAATGGCAAATATGAACCAACAAATGTTGAGAGTGGTAATATTATACCACCAAACTAAAGACAATTATTAAGGTGATCCCTAACACAATGAGAATTCATAAAGTTAAGGTATGAGGAATGTACCTTGGACCATGTCAGACTTCTCGGGTTCCGGTTCTTGGCTCTTCTGTCTCATCCTGAATCCTACTAGAAGTCCACAAGTCAGTTAGTCATCGAGAATGTCGGCTGTCAGGTTTAGAGCATTTAATGTTACTTGCCTTTGAATGAGAGGGGAGGAGTCCTATTTATAGGGCCAAATGTCAATCATTGCCTGGTACAGGGTGGACGATGGAGCGACACGTGGTGAGGTGTGAGAGGTGACACCATGGGATGGGGGACACGTGGAGAGCAGGTTCGAACAGGGAGTTGTCAGGTAATTTGTCGAGAATCCTGGTGTTGTCGGGTTATGAACCAAGCATATCCAGTAGGTCCACCATTTGCCCCCCCAAAGCATTGCGACCGATCGAGGTCGTAACGAGTCGGTACGTCTCGGCCCTAAGGATTTGCATCGCCACATGTCATTCATCCAAGTCATCTGACGGTTGGTGTAACTAGTCGTTACGTGTCATGCATCGCGACGTATCATTTTGCCTCCCCACCCCCTCCCCTCCTTCCTATATAAAAGATGGATTGGGGTGTCCGAACACTCTACACGTCCGTACTTTGCTCCCGCACTGAGAACACCTTGAGAAGTCGAAGATCCGAGAACCTCCTTTCGAGCATATCGTCGCCGCTCACTACCAAGTACGTCCTCGTTCCATTCTAATTTTTCTTCAGTTGGGTCTAACATAAGGTTGTCCCCAGACGGTGAGGTTGACGGGAAATTTTTCTCGACGGATTTCCTCGGTGGTCCCTTACCCACAGGTCTCGGGATGGCCATTGACCAGGGAAAGAGGCTTGTTACTTCTACAGCCCCGGAGGATGACCCCCCTCACCAGCGATGATGAGAAGAAAAAGCAGGAGCACCCTCAGATCGTCCTCAGAAGAAGTCTAAGACACCGACCAAGGTGACCCCCTGGGCCAGTGAAGCTTCTTTCACCCACTGGCGGCCAGTTACCACATCCCTCCTCAGATCAACATTCGGCTACCGATTTCATTCGACCGGTCCAACACCGACATCCCAGGCTTCTATACAGTGTTCTGGGAATACCTCATCCTGGGACTTTGGCTTCCCTTCATGCCCTTCGAGATGGAGCTGCTCAGGTACTACCATTTCTGTTGGAATTCTCTGGCGCACTAAGAACTTCATGAGTTAGTATTCCTACTCACTACAACTATTAGTAGTTGTGA
>JBBYHH010442405.1:0-30220 GCA_038382905.1 Daphne laureola
GCTAATGAAGAAGTTAAATTCAATCTCGAGGACACTATGAAAGTCTCCAATGGAGAACTAGTAGAGTGTTTTGGCCTCAACCAGCATGAAATGCGCCTGAGGAAGGAGAAGGATCACAAGAAACAAGTGAAAAGAAAAGTGCGAGAGAGAGAGCACTTAAACGAGTCTTATCTACACCACTCTGATGACTTCAAGTGGACCCCTTCACCAACAAAGAATTAATAGAAGGCACTCCAGGGATTATATGCCCTCTCAATTGGTAAAGATGTGCCACTTATCCAACCTAGCACACAGAGTATCAAGGGGGAGAACATCTTAACAACAACTGTGGATAACATTCAACCAGTGGAAATCCAAACGGTTATGAAGAGCTCTAACTTAGAAGTGAGTACCACCTTGACAAAAAATAGGAAGGGAAAGATAAGCAAGGTTATCCCCCTATGACATATGAGAGATAAGATAGATGATCTCCCAATTTCCTGTGTTTGGAATGTCAAGAACAAGAAGTGGTGAGTGCGCCAACCACCTGCAGCATCTTGTACGATTCAAGGCTCTGAGCCCCTTACTACTGACCCGACTTGATCCTACCATCATAGCCCAGCCAAAGGCTAAAAATGTGGCACTTGTGGGAGGCACCCCAATGTTTTAGGTTAACTATTTGTTTCAGTTTTTAAATTCAGTTGAATAATGCCTGAAAATGAAAACAAAGCACCACGTCATCATCGTAGATGGAGAGCAAGGTACCATTTCAGTTCTATCATATCTTTTACATGTGTCATCATATTAGAAGTTGAAACAAATTGTTTAATTGCCTTGTCTCTTCACGTAAGCTTTTTGGTTAAATGTGTGATATAAGCATGATGTTACTAAAATTCTTAATGAGATCATATTTGTAAATTTAAGTGGGAAGTTGCACAAATTTTGAGTTTCATGTCTTGACACCATGAGCATACGTTTACATCACACTCACATATAACTTGTTGATTATCTTGAATGTGATGCCAATATGACTTGCACATACATGCTCCATATCATACCATCATAGATCCTTGACATGATAAAAACTCACTCACTTAACAGATTGCATATTTCTCATATCCATGTTACTCTCATACATACCTACATGCTCAAGGTGTTACATAAATATCGTAATAATTATCCAATATTCATATGTTTTTACCTCCAAACACATACTTTTGTTAAAGTTTGTTAGTACTTAGTGTGGGCGCAAGTGTATTTTTGCAGGTATTCCATGTCAGGATAAAAAATGGGAGAATCCTGATGGAAAAATGCATAAAAGAACAAGTGGATGAGCTAAATGCAAATTCGGAAGAGGGTTCAAGGAAAAGGGAAGAAATTAGTTTTATGTGAAGTTGACACCAATTTTAAATGATCATATCTCCTTCGCGAAGGGTCAGGTGGCCCACGCATAATGCCAGACAATCGCCTGACCCGAGAGCCCAAAAAATATGATAAACAGGAGCCCAGGCGAAGGGTCAGGCGACCCAGAACACAAATCAGGCGATCGTCTGACCCCAGTTTACTGTTTTTAATGCAGTTTTCTTTTATTCCAAAAAACATAACCCTAAATCGGCTAATCTGCAAATAGAAGTGATTTTTCTCTCCAAAACTCGTACCTAGGGTTTTGGAGCTTTTTTCTCCTGATCGTTCATTGTTCTAGCTTGGATTCAAGTTGTATTATGAAAGATTGAAGACTACTACAAAATTCCTAAGCTTTTTTGTCTCTACTCTTCTTGATTTGCCTTTATGATCACATCAATTGTCAAAAACGTGTTGAGCATGAATAGGAAGTAGTTCATCATCTCTTTGGTTTTTTGGGTAGTTGTATGTTTGCCAGATGATGTAAATATGTTTGGTTGATCATTATACTTGATGATTAATATTTGCTTGAGCTTCAAGAAGGGGTAGAAGTATTAGAAGAGCTCTCTAATTCTCTACACCTACCAAGTGTTTGATGAAATGCTTGAGAGAGTATTTCATTGAATTAACCATGAGAAATTGTTAGGTACTCTAGAATTATTTGAAAATGTAATTTAGAGTATTAGGAGACTATAATTGGGTGTACTTAAGGCCTCCATTAATGATGCAGATGAAGAAATTCTATTTGGTCATTAATGGTGAGGATAACTCTAGCTTAGTAGGTTAGGATTTGATTTCTATCCATCTCCTCCATCATTGCATCAATTCTCAACTGAGCATGTCATCTAGCATTATCAATCCTAAATAACCAAGGGGACTTTTAGTTATTGAAGTTTACCATCATAAATCAGTCTCATTGCATACTAGCTTAGCTTGATCACATATTCTCATTTAGATTTTTGTTACTATTTAGATTAATTGGGTTACGAATCGTTCATCACTCCTCGATATCAAATTCATTCAAACAAAAATACCAAAAATATATAGTGCATTTAGCTAGTTATCATTAATTGTCATTACAATCCATTGGGTTCAATCTCACTCATCCTACTACAATTGCATACCTTACACTTGAGGGTGAGTCGGGGGTTATAAATTGTATTTGTCTAGTCTGATTCACGACATAGCACTCCCCCCTGCCTGACAGTTACACCTATCCTGAGTCACCAGTAGTTAACTCAGTAGCATTGTCATATCCACTAGATCTCTTTCGTCCATCCATGAAGGTAGCCATATTAACCTTACCATAAAAAAAAAAACCAAATCCAGCCTCCCCTAAATAAATTTCAAAAGTGTGATAGAAACTTATCAACAATTTTAATAATGAACCAACCCCATGAAGTAATGAACCAGCCCTTGCAAGGAATCAATGAAACCAGAACAACCCAAGCCTGTGAGGGCGCCGACCGGTCCGCACCCAACAGTGGCCAATAGTGGAACCCCCCACAGCCATGAACTGTTTCAACCTGAGATGCCAATGTGTGTCGAGCAGAACGAGGTCGGCGACCATAGCAACGCTCCGCCGTCCGTAGGGCCACCGAGCGTCGTAGATGGCCATGGAAAACTTTTTTTAATCATGAAAATACTCATTTTATTGTCAAAGAATGAAATAGAACAAGCCAACTAGGCAAAGTAGCAGAACAACAAAAGTAACAACCCCAAACTAGCCAAAATAAAAGCAAACGAGAGCTAGAGACAACAAGCAACAAGATAGAAGCCAACCCAAAGACCAAGCACTGAGAGAGGTAGAACCTATGAATGCCCAAAAGATGGCTAAAAAGCACCATAGCATAGTGATAGAGTTATATTAATTCGCGATCTCGCACTCAACACCCCAACAGTTCCATATGAGCAAAACAATGTCATCATGTCATGGCATTGCCATAATGGGAACCTCACAGACACCATAGCCATCGAAGATGTAAACAAAGTTCCAAGCTCCAAACAGATGACCAACAATATAGAGGAAAACAAATTGATCGAGACAAAACAACCTAAACGGAGGGTCTAGAAAAAAAACAGTAAGAAGCTAAACATGGGCAGCCCTCACGCCTCACAAACTCCTAAGCCAGGCAATCAAGACTCGCCGTTGGCCGGGAGGTCCCCCGAACCCAGTCAGCTTCGCTCCACAGCAACTACCATCGCTCTAGACAGACGAGGCGTCTTCCTGGCACGACCAACACCTAAATCTGGTGGTTGTCCCTTTCCCTAAACATCCACAATAGGAGCAAAAACAACAGCCACCGACCCCGTTAGTCGTATACGTGTGGGCAGGGCTTTGGAGAAGAACGACAGCTTAAGAAAAAAAGCTAGCCCTAAGAGTGTTGCAACATCTCTAGCAGGTAGCGACCCCGATTGATGACTATTTTATAAATTTTTATATATTATACTTATATTAACCCAAAAATTAGTGGGTACAAATTTTAACGTAGCGCCACACCTGAGTAGCATCGAAGGAGCCACACAAGTTGTAATAAACACCCACCACAAGCGGCCCAAAGCAAACCAAGCAGACAACGACACAGACAAAGTCCAAACCAAAATTAAGGAAATAAGCAAACGGGATCCAACGTACATAAAACAGAACAAGCCAGGCAAGCCTTAACCCGACCAGCCTTGACTCCAAAGACTCATGGCGCTGGGTGGGACGGGATGTCCCCTAATCCTACTACCACGCTCCATCTTCACAGCGGCAGAGCGCCGAGAAAACGCGAAGCAACCTTTAAATACCCAGACTTTTATATAGATTAATGTTTGATTTCAAAATTATCTTAACTTTAATATACTAATAAAGTTTTCATAGTAACAGTTTTTTTAAAGTTAAAAATTATAAAGGTTATGTTCTTAGTTTGTATGTTGTAATGTGAAGAAAGAGTTTCGATTTTTAAAAAATGAAAGGGAATTTTGTGGGAGTTTTCTTTAGAATTAATGATATTTTATTTGAGCGACAAAGTTTAATTTTATGTTGGAAAATAGAACCAAAGTCTAAAGTTCCTATTATCATTGATAAAGGAGTTATTTAAATTTATACTCCCTCAATCTTAAAAGTAATGAAATGTTTATTTTTTATCATTTAATTTATAATTTTATTTTTCAATTATTTTGAAATATAAATTTAAGATTTTTCTATATAAATAAAAATTTCATGTGTCTATTTTATAAATATATTTTATTTACATTTTTTCTACTTTAGAATAATATAGATAGATTGAAGTCAAATAAATATAAAAAATCAAACGTTTTATTATTTTTTGAATGGAGGGAATAGTAGTTCGAAATGATAAAACATGTCAAATTATCGAATTCTCTTAAATGAAGTGATGATAGACAGATACTCATTCCATTTCTTTTGTCGTTTCAAGTTATATATGGTGTTTAATTTAAAATTTAATTAATATAAACAGTAAAATATATATATATATATATATATATATATATTTAAAAATTTTAAATTGCAAATTATGATAAGTATATAGATTATTTAACTTTATATGTTTATAAATTTATAAAAATAAATGATAAATTAAATATTCTGAAAACAATAAAGAAAATGTGCAATCTTTGTTGGACGAAAAGAGTATATGATAGTCATATGATATAGATCTAATATCGCAAACCAATTAGGATTTCCGGTGATTTGTTTGTTGTGCTTTAAAAAAGTCACAAAAAATATAGGTTTTGTACGATCAAACTAGGTACATGTTTAATTTATGTGGCTATGAATAATATCTTCTCTTCTCGGATGAGAACTTTTAGGGTTTGGTGCGGTCACTTTATGCTTGGCACCGCTGGCACTGCAATGGTGCCTGCCTTCCTTTTACCAGCTTCTGGTCTCACTTCCAGTCGCTAGGCTCGACTCTGGTTTGGGGTGTTTTGGCGATCGATATTCCATCCGTTCCGGCAGGTGGATCTGTAAGATTGTAGGCTCGTAGGTTCGGTGGTTGTTCACGGCTTCCACCCGACGGATGGTTTTCTGGCCCGCCCTTGTTGTGGCCCGCCGCGCTGTTGCGATCGTTGTGGGGTGGACGGAGTCCACTCGTTTTGACGAGTCCAGATCTAGGCCGCTTGTGTCTATTGATTCATCCATTATCGGCATGACAGGGTGACCGTCGGAGGCGTCGCTCCATGATTGATTGGCGGCTGGTTGCTGACCGTTGTCTGCCGCTTCTCGAGTCTTCACATAGCTCAGGGCCTCCAATGGAATGTTTTAGTTGGTTGGTAGGGTATTTGGTACTAGTTGGTGGTTGGTCGGGTGGACGGTTTGCTATGAAGGATGTGGTTCCACAATTACTAGGAGGACGAAGCGGGGCCCCTTCCTGCCCAGCTCCATGAGATGTTGGTTTTGGAATGTGTTAGGTTTTGGACCATCCTGATACACTCCAATTAGCGGATTTTGGCTCTTTTATATTTTTTATTGGTTGCTTTCTCTTTAGTATTTTTCTGGATGGTTTGATGTGGCTTTGGTCGTTTTGCGTCATGCTCATTTTCGGGTAGCAGTTCTCCTTCCCTTTGCATAGTCATAGTGAGATGACATGTGATTCAGTTGGAATCAATTTGGTGTGTCCCGGTCAAGATTGGAGATGTATATTACTTCAGCATGAGAGTTTGTGCTAGTTTCAAGCCCTATGGTAGCTTTGGCGAAGGTTTTCTGGGTGGTACAATGGAGCCTTGTTTGCTATCTTCTTAGTAATTTTATTCGTTTTATGTGTTGTTTCTTGTTTAGTTATGTTTTGATCGTAGTGGATTCATTTGGTCATTTGAATTTTTGGACAAGAAATGCTATGAACAATCACTTTAAATAATTTTTTTTTTAAAGACAATCATATTATATATTATTAGGGATTAAGAAATGAAATTATGTACTCCCTCTAAGAAGGAATGAGAACATAATGTTTGTGTGTTCAAAACAAGTAGATCAGACAGGCAATTACAAACAATTTATCACTGCAGCTATAGGGTTCATCAACCATGTCACCCAAGACACCCTAAACTTCTTCCATCGATTTGACATCCACATATAGAAGAGTGTTTGTATTGATGTTATCTACTATCCTATCTCTTAGACACTCTTTTATTAAAATTATGTTATATAATTAATTTTATAAATCTATTTAATTTTGAATCTATTAAAATATATATATAATAAATGTTTAATGAGAGAATGTTTAAGAGATTGTCTAAAATAATTCTCCATAACATTTTCGTTTTTAGAATCTCTATCAGATTGATTTAGATTTGTTATTTCTTGATCATTTATAAAATTGAATTTATGTGGCCATGCCTATATACACGTAATGCAGCTGCTTTTATTGTCTGTCACAATTGAGGTTAGAAAAATCAAACATGCCTTTTCTCCATAATGGAACGAATATTGAGGCCTCCTAAAGAAGAAAATCATACTACTCCCTCCCGCTTTGTGAATACTTGGTTGAAGTAATTTTAGCGATCTGAACAATCTTTTAATGATTTAAACACTAAAGATTATTTATTGATATTTTTTTAAAATGGAAAGTTACTTTAAAAAATTGTTGTCAAATATCCTACATCCTAAATGAATTATCATATTTCGTTTATAATTTACAAATTAAAGGAAAGACAACAAATTAACCATTTAGGGTTAGTGATACTTTCCCTATCCCAATAAATATGATACATTTAATTATGCATGAAGACTAGAAAACTTTGTTGATCAAAAAGATAATAAAGTGAAATAGATATATAAGATAAAAATATATTTTTTTCATGAAAAGAGAAATAAAATGTAATTTGATAAAATAGATTATAAAAGTTTTTTATTTTTATTTTATTTTTTTATAAAGAAAATGTATTATTTTTTGCTAGAACTGTCCAAAAAATAAAACGTGATGTACTTAATTTTACTAGAACCGGAAGTAGTAGACCAAAATGAAAAGTATAACTTACAAAAACGATTATGAGATTAGGTGAAATTTCTAGTTTTTTCTTTTGGTTTTTGAAAATTTGCAGAAACCCCCTTAAGATATTGTAAAATTATCAACTACCCCACTCAACAGTTAATCCAGTTACATTTTCTGTTAAATTTATGGAGAAATTTTCTATTTATATCCCCAATGTTAGAGTAAAATTGTTAGGGTTAAAATATTTATGATGTAATTAGGTGATTTCTTCATGAATTTAACAAAAAATTAAACGGAATTGACTACTGAGGGGAATAGTTGAAGATTTTACAAGACCTTAGGAAATTTTCTAAAAATTTCTTAAAATCGAAAAAAAAAACTGAAAATTTCACTTAATCTCATTGAATTTTTTATAAATTATCCTATTAAATTTCATATTGTACCGGTCCTAAAACGGTATCATTTAGATCAAATTTGCATAGACGTACTAGTCGGTACTAATGTTTCGCTTATACCGTGTACCGGATGAAACAATGTAAGTGGCTGTAGAAGGGTTCAATTGAAAAAATCTTACAAATTTAGAGGTGAATGGTGTGAATCCAAAATTTCCCCTCAAATAGGAAACAAAGGAATCGGAGAACACAGAAGATTTGGATTTCTGTTAAGCAGATTGAGTGAGGTGAGACCACGACAGCTCCACCTTTCGACTTCTGTTCTGACTCCGAGCAAAGGACGAGTTCGGTGACGGCGGCTGGAGGAGAGAAGAGCTTGGCAGCTGTGGCTACAAGTTGGCGGCGGTCCCGGGTTGCCGCTTCCATCCTTCACGGCGTGGTCTGAAATCAGCGACAAGAGGTGATTGTTCATTGTTGGGTTTTAAGTTTCAAGTTTTAATTATTCTTAATTTGCAACCCAACTCTTCTTCTCAGCTTTTAGTTTTAAATTTAATTCCTAGTTTTTTCTTTATCCAATTCTTCGTTCATGAGTGTTAATTAGGTGCTACTTAAGTAGGATACAGAAGGACATACTTTGGTTCATTGGTGTATATTTGGTGAACCGAATGCATTTGATGAATAAATACAAACTTGGGTGCTTGTCCTGAGCTATTCCTATTCTGTTTCGCTTGGGTGTTTGTTCAGTTGGCTGGCTTTTTCTTAAAGGTCTATGTATCTTTTGTTGTTCTTGTTCTCTCTCTGTCTTGATGAAAAATTTTGCGGTCAAAAGAAAAGAAAAATTACAAACTGAAGTCATGGATATGCAGTCACAGTCTGTCTGTTCCTCGAAGACTCTCATCTTCACTGTAAAAATCATAAAATCATGTACACAAATTGCAAGCATCAATGCGCCCCATGGAGGCTAGCGCATACAGAACAATTAAGTAGAATCAATGCAGTATTTTCTTTTAAAAGGAGATGTTATTATTTTAATCAGAGTATGATCAATGCGTCCCATGAATTTGATTTTAAATTCTCTTAGTTTACACACACACACACATGTACACTATTTCCGGTACATCCAGAATATCTCCGGTGTACTAGTACTGTCTCGTACTGTTAAAAAAATGATAGTCTTTGGTACGATATTTTACACCATGGGATGTTAGGGAGTTGCATTGACTTCAGCATCTCAGTTTATTAAGTGTCTTACTGTGAAGATGGAAGCTCAGCCAGTGATTTTTTTAGTTTGCTCGGCTCACCGTCTGTTTTATACTACTATATGTGTACTTGAGTTTTGGTTCGCACTTCTCTCTTTATAGGTGGTATTTACATTTCATGTTCCAGTTGGACTTGGGCAGGGGCAGGAGGAATGATCATTTTAAATGCTCCATCTTTTATGTATCTTTTAGTCAGTAAATTGTTTTGCCATTTTTTTCAGACCTTCCAGGAGTATAGTTATCAGCTCAGGATTCTATGAACCCAAAATTTTTTGCTATTTCTATAAATAGCAAATTAGAAAAAGAGAGATAGGGTTCTTTGTTTTTATGTTTTCATCTTTGGACTGTCACAGGATGCCCAGTGTAAATTCATTAATCAGATTGTTTTCTCTTGCCAGATTTATCTCGGATGGCTAATATACCTTTCGGGACCACATGGGTTGCTCAATGGGGTATTCGTCCTCAGTTGTCTCTGAGATCTTACCATCCAGATTCATCGGTAGTTGCAAAATTAAGGTGCACATTTTTTCATTCTGCAAGTTGTAGTATCTGCCAATGTGAAGAAACTATTTTTATTTTTTTATAAGACTAGCTATGGCGAATATATCAAATCTGAGGCAGACTGCAGACAAGAAAAGGTGTAAACCACGCAATAAAAAAAAGACTCATTTTCTTGAGTTTTTTAACTTCAAATCCAAATATATTATACTTCATTGATAGTATAGCTCCAAGGAAGTCTACTTCTAAATTGATCATGGGGCACCAAGATTTGTTTTTTAAAGAACTGCATATTGTTTCACAAACAATTGTCATTCCATTAGCAGAAAACCGATTCCTAATACTCATCAGCTCATCTTTTCCAGTGCAAATCAGAACATCACAAAATAATAAATGAAACAAGGAACACGAACATAAAATGTTGAGATGAACATTTTCTCTGTCTGTGGAGGAGAGAGCTAAAACTGAGGTAATAGGTTGAGAAAGCATTTGGTTGTTAAATTGAATCTTGGTATCAGTTACTCTTTCATCCAAAGTTATCTGTAGTATTGACTGAGCAAATGCTCTTTGTTTAAGAAAGTCACGATTAGTGTGGGCTTTGTTGGCCAAAATGACCATGGTTCCAATCTTACATGTATGATCTTCTAATGATGGAAGTGCATATTTGATTTAGGACAACAAAAAGGGGAGATGTGGACAAATAATTTTGGACAGAGATGGTATCTGTTACGGTAGTTTGAAACCAGACTGTAGATGAAGGAAATCGTCATAATTGGAAAAAGGGAAAACTCATCGAAACCATATGTCATCAGATATAGTTGAATGGCTATCCTATTACTAGCATGAAAAGTATTTTCCCAAATCCTTTTAAAATGTTAGTTACGGTTCATCTGTATAGTTTCTATAGATTTGAATTGGTGCCTGTATGTTTTTTTGGTAAATGGTCTACATGTCGAAGTCCCAAAATACTGCCTTTGCTAAATTTTGTCATCTTTGCTGTATTATTCTTCACTTGAACGGGGAGATTTGCCTTTTAAAATCCACAAATAATTTTTTGTTTTTTTTCTGAACACCTATGTTTAAATTCAGGAACTACAAAACTCTTCACCTGTTTGCATGGACACAAAAATATTTTTATGCGAATTATTTGCCTTGATTCAGTAGTTGTCTAAAAATGTTAATGGGTTTTTAAATTAGAGACACCGTTCTTTATTGCTTAATCTATGATAATTACGGTGATCTTAGTCACTAGAAAGTGACTTTGACTTGGCTCATGGAGTTAGATGGAATTCTTTCAGAGGATGAAACCAAGAAATCAAAGATGAGAGGCAAAGAGGAAAGGAGAGTCGATCAACGAACGGATCACTGCTTCTTTGTTGTTGCAGTTCATTTTTGGAAGAAGGATTTTTGCATAATTGACTAGAAAGCCACAGTGCCTAAGTGCAATACAATGACCATGTGCTAACTAATACTCCCTCCGTCTCCCATTAATTGATACATTTGACTTTCTAACTTGTATTTGACTCAAATTTTCATAATGAATAATTTATTAAATGAATCTTAAAAAAATAGTACTACCTCCGTCCCTTTTTAATAGTTACGTTTCTTTTTCAGCATTTAATCTATGTATTTTTATCTTCTACATTTTGATATATAAAGTTAAGTAACATATATACATAAGACAAATCAATGTGTATAGTTTCTAAAAATATTTTTTTCAATTTTTTTGAGAAACTTCTTCCTAGTAAAAAATTGAGTCAAATAAAAGTTCAAAAGTCAAACGTAATTATTAAATAGGGACGGAGGGAGTAATATTTAAAAACCAGACACATTCATTCAACATCTACATATAAACTATTAGATTTTATGAGGCCAATGTTGAAGGGAAAATAAATCGTAGATTAAATGCTGAAGACCAAATGTAGGAGTATCAATTAATGTGGGACGGAGGGAGTGTGTCTTTAAATTCTTAATATAGCCTAAACACTCATTTAACTAATACAAACAATGTAATTAGGTCTATATGGTTTTTTCGGCTCTGGTCTACTCTTAAGTGTAGTACAAGAACAGTGGGCAACCGATCCATCAGACTCAACTTTAGAGTAAAGAGACTTGTTTTTAAAAGATACTGCAAGTAAGCCCATTTTGCTTTTCGCTCCACTAAATCTAATCTTTTGTCCAAATTTGTACTCCTACATCCGGAACAAATAAACATGCCTCTTTTTGGGTCGTCCAAAGACAAATGAAATGTTCTCTCATTTAGAAAGTTTCATCTAAATTTATCATATTATCCTTTGGTTCAACTCTTTCTTACCAAATTTACACACTTCTAATAGTGTTCACTATTTACTATCAATTCGACAATAGTTCCATTAACTTCTAAGCTTTTTAATTGCATTATTTGAAGGGAAAATGTGGGGAAATCTAAATTTTGAAGCATTCCTTAGGTTTTATGCCCATGTGAGATGTTTTTTGTGTGGGTCTTTAGAGATGGAGGAAGTGCTAGATAACCGATAAAATCATGTGCATTTTTGTCATTTAAAGATAAAAATATGAATTGAAAAAAAAAAAAAAAAAGCAATTGAACTAGGGTATTTAAGGATTAGATAGGACGGATTAACCTACCACCCAGACTTAATTTTTTTCATCATTACATTACGTTGCCATTCTTGCATGAAGAATTGTACCTATTGTCGATCTGGTAACTTGGTTGATGCTTTTGTCATTTATTAATTCATGTTTATGGACAAATTTGGGAAGGTGGAAGGTGAAAATGAATTGCCTAAACTCTGTGTTCTTTAAATGAAAAAATGATTACTGCACAGAGTATCACATATTTGAATATCAAAACTTTGAAGCTTATATATATATATGTGTGTGTGTGTGTGTTGTGTGCGTGTGTATCTGTGTGTGCATGTGCGTGTGTCTGTGTGTGTGAGTATTTTATTCCATCTCAATTCTGTTGAAGCAAATGACCTTTTAGGAGAGTAGCAATAAAAGCGTAATGTGTAGAAATTACATTTTCTCATCTATCATCCGGGCATAGATGTTTTGAACTGATATATCAAAACATTCAAGATAAAAGAAATAAAATTGTACGCCATATTAATTGGTCAATAGTTCATAGTGCAAAATATCGGGTTGGTGGGAGTATTTCTTTACTTTACATGAAACTTTTATATACATGAAGGAGTCATGGAATCTGCAGAACATATCATTCAGATCAATGAAATGTCCAGATCAGAATTGCATAGTACAGTAGTTAATGTCAATTAAATTGCTCATTTGTAGTCTTGCTTACTGCATGATTAAACGAGTACTCCCTCCATCCCAAAATAAATTGATATGTTTCTCTAGGCACGGAGATTAAGGAAAATGTAGAAAGTGAGATACAAAGGTAAGTTGGGTATGTACAGTATGAGAGAGAATGTTAAAAAGGGAAAGGGGTAATAAATTAAAAGAAGCAGGTAAAACTTCCTACAGCAAAAGCGTAGCAATTATTCAGGGGATTTCTTAAAAGGAATATGTTGCAATTATTTCGAGACGGAGGTAGCAGTTTGTTAGCTGGAGAGTTTAAAGAAAACCTCTATGCTTGATATTATCTGGAAGAGTGACATAATGGTTCATTTGTGGTCAGTATAGGCCAAGCTGTGCTGAGTGTATTGTGTAGCTATACTCTTATATTAAGAGCTTTTATGTTTTCTTGGATTGTCTGATGCAGGCTGATCTTCCATCCAGCCTTAAACCCCAAATTTCCATCCTTGAACTAGAATGTCTTCTGCTCTCCTGCGTCAGAGTTAATACTTTTATCTAATAACTGATCTTTAGATGTTGATGCTGTTAGAGTTGTGGTTGGAATACACATTATATTTTTCTAGATTTTCGTAATGGTTGGGATTGGGCATCTGTGGTTTGTTTTATAGCCATCCGCTTTTAAATGAATTGACATTTGTTTTTTACATTTGAAACTTGTATTCTTGCAAGTCAACTAACCGATGTATTTCATTTTACTTGCATGGCAGTTGCACAAGTAGGACAAGCTTTTTGGAAATGCCGAGTTCAACCCTACTTTCAGGTGGTAACTTGCATTTGTTGCCGTATAAGAGAACATGTCATACAACAAGCTCTCGGAGAGGGAGGTTCACTGTTAGAGCTGCAGCAGTGAGTACTAGTTTAGGTTTTATTTAGCCTTGCAATGAAACTAAGGTTCTAACCATTGGTCTCCCATATATATGATGCCGCTTCTATGCTTACTGGTCTTTGATCATATGCAGGATTTCTATTCTGTTCTCGGGGTTTCCAAAAATGCTAATAAATCTGAAATTAAGAGTGGTATGTAGATCTCGTACTACAAATTTCTTTTGTTGATTTTGATTTAATTGCTAGTCGTTTTGCTTCAATGCTTTTCCTCTTATGGAAATACTGTACTATATATGACAAATTCTTTTTTAATTGATAAAACCTTAAAGTTGAACTCATGATCCACTGCTTTTAGTAATTTTTTTTTTTCTAAGAGCAGGACCCATGCTAGTATTAATGTAGAGAAGGCAAGTCTGATATAATTATCCAATTAGTTATATGAGTACCAAGTTTTAAGCAGCTTTTGTTGCTGTATCCACATTATTTTCATTAACTAGTTATCTTAATTTACTGAATTTTTCCTTGTTCGTACCGGTGTGGCCTTATTCTTCATTTTCAATGTAATCTTACAGTGGCATGATCTATTTTTTTCCAGCTTACCGGAAGCTTGCTCGCCAGTTCCATCCTGATGTGAACAAGTCAGTTCTGTTTCATTCCAGCATTTCTTGAGTAGTAACACACCTGAATCAAGAAAAAAATCAAACAATTTTTCATGTCTCGTGAACAAATTTTATATTTAATAATTTGCATGCAATTTTTAAGATCTTTGGTATGATAAAAACGTTTCATGTTGCAGATTCATTGCACATTCATATTTTAGGTTCATAAAATTGTCAGATGCTCAGATGTGCTTTGAGCGAGCTTGGCTTAGTTGCTGTGTCTAGTTGCTTCATTATCTTCTGATCATGATAAATTTATTATGCAGAGAACCTGGGGCTGAGCAAAAATTTAAAGATATTAGTAATGCTTATGAGGCAAGTTTTATGTCTGGCTTTTTTGAGTTATACTTTTTGACCGTCAATGTGATGGAAATGTCTAAACGTTTTTGCATTCTGTTTTTCACAGGTTTTATCTGATGATGGGAAACGATCTATGTATGATAAGTATGGTGAGGCTGGACTGAAGGGTTCTAATATGGACATGGGGGTAAGTATCCACCTGTTATAAGTGAAAGATATCGATCACTTGGAATCTCAGAAAAATGATATTGTGGAAATCATCCTGAAATGAGTCGCATAAACATGTTTATTATATGCTTTTCTTACTCTACCCATTACATCATTTATATGAATAACATAATGTATATGTGTTAGCAAGGAATCATGGAAACAGTCATGTTTCACTCAGCTGAAAAAGATAACTTTCTGCGGCTGTATTAGATATCAGGAGAGATGAAAGTTTAGAAAGCAGAGAAAAAACCAGAGGAGAATATAAAATTTAAACATGATTACGCCATCCTCTGGACAGAGTACTTTTTACATGTCTTAAATATAACTAATTTGCTGCAGGACTTCAGCAACCCGTTCGACCTGTTTGAATCTTTGTTTGAGAATATGGGTGGCATGAACATGGGGGGGCGTGGCTCCCGGAATAGAGCAGTTGATGGTCAGGATGAGTATTACTCTCTTGTCTTGAACTTTAAGGAAGCAGTTTTTGGGATTGAAAAAGAAATTGAGATAACCCATCTGGAGGCTTGCGGAACTTGTGATGGATCAGGTGCTAAGCCAGGCACAAAGCCATCAAAGTGTAGTGCATGTGGTGGGCAGGGTCAGGTTGTGTCTTCCACGAGGACGCCCTTGGGTGTCTTCCAGCAGGTAATGACATGTTCATCCTGTGGTGGGACGGGTGAATTTTCAACTCCATGCAACACTTGCTCAGGTGATGGACGTGTGAGGAAAGCAAAGCGGATCAGCTTGAAAGTTCCAGCAGGTGTGGACTCTGGAAGCCGCTTAAGGGTTCGATCTGAAGGCAACGCTGGAAAAAGAGGCGGGTCTCCTGGAGACCTCTTTGTTATGATTGAAGTTATCCCAGATCCTGTCCTTAAGCGCGATGACACCAACATACTCTACACCTGCAAAGTGTCCTACGTAGATGCTATTTTGGGGACAACAATCAAAGTTCCTACAGTTGATGGGATGGTGGATCTGAGAATCCCAGCTGGGACACAGCCGAATACAACCTTGGTGATGGCGAAGAAGGGGGTTCCTGTACTAAACAAACCCAACAAGAGAGGTGACCAGCTGGTCCGAGTGCAGGTCGAGATACCTAAACGATTGAGCGCAGAGGAGCGGAAGCTCGTAGAAGAACTCGCAGATCTAAGCAAGGGCAAGACAGCGAATGCCAGGAGATAGAACAGAGAGACATTGTTCATAACTATCATTCATTCATGTCAATTGCAGCAGTGAAGCATCTTCCTCCAGCAGATGCAACTTAACGGGAGCTGCGCTTGTATCGGTAGGTGAACCTTCTATGCTGTAGTAGCTCCTATTTATTGTACAAGAGGAACTTGGTGCAAACTTGGGGCCAAATTAGAGCCCAAATATAACAATTTTGTCTTGCATATCTGTACAAGACTAACTCTTTTTCAGGTCATGAACCAAACCAAAGTTTGAGCAGGTTAGATTTGTCATGAACACCACCATATAAAAACGCTTGCTTTTTAGTCTATTATCTCTCTTGTGTTCTTGTAAAAATGCTTCAGCTGTAACTGCTTGTGTTCTATCACGCTCTTACAACCGTTGATGATCCTTCTGGCTGTGATAACGTCCGTCAGATCAGCTACTTGTTGATGTAGAAGTCAAACATTGACTACGATTTAAGTTCTACTTTGAAGTTCCAGAGCAGACCTGGAAGGTTAACACGAATTTGGCCGTTGAAACGTACTCCTTTCGTACCAAGTTAACCGTCTTTTGAGGTGCAGTGAGTATTGTGGAGTTGAGTGTCGAAAGATTTGAAGGGTGATGAGCCTCGTAGGCCTCTTTCTTTGAAGGGATTGAGGATGAGTATTTGTGGGCTCGTATCATGTAGGAATTAAGGGGCGATTTGCGTTTGTGGGCTCGTAAGAATTGAGGGCGATTTGCGTTTGTGGGTCTATACGACATAAGAATTAAGGAATAATGAGCCTTGTGGGATTGTGGATCAAGGAGTAACGAGAGCTTGGACCATGATGAGAACCTGGTACGCTTGTACCTTGTGAATGAGTAACCAGGATGAGGTAATTGTATTACCATTCTAAAATGTGCTAACTCAGTACCAGAATTATTGAACCATTCTAAAGTCGCGGCCTTATGGCATTAGGTGCTTAACAGGGACCCAGAGGGTTGGACCTCCCACAAAACTGAACGAAGCCAAGATCGTGCATTTGTCCCCCTACCGAATGAGCCAGCTGGCACCCAATCACCAGATGTAAACACTAATAATCTCTTCCTTTTAAACAAAAGCAACCGTCCAGTGTAGGACTCCATGGCACCAGCAGGGAGGCTAACCAGCCGCACCAGAAGAGGAGAAACCTCCACCACCAATGCTTTAGGAAAGCCACCTTCGGCAACAATCACAACCGAGAGGCTGCAAATCAGACCAGCAGAACGGTCCATGGCTCCATCGATTAGAGACGCGACTGAGCGAGGAGATGCCGAGGCAGCTGGTACTGGAGGTGGTCCGAATCAGAGGGCCCCTAGTCGTAGAAGCGACCAGCAAGCCATGGGCTGGAGCGAGCCCACTAGACTCCCCCACCAAAGCCACATGAAAAGCGATCGAATCAAGCACACCCACCATTGGCTTAGGACAACCAGCACCACGTCTGCCGGAAAAAATCTTCTCCACACGAGGATGCAACACCAGCCCGGACGGCGGCCCGAGACGATCGGAAAACATCCCAACATATGTGCAGACGTGAAGAGGAAGAGGCTCGATCACTCTGGGCTCCGACGCCGACACCCCTGGACGGAGACCAGTGACGACGATGCAGGACAACGATATGTTAATCGGAGAAGGCGATGAGATTGGAGCCGACTGCCACTTGAATACGACACCTGTGCGTCAGCAGCGCAGAATTTTGGGGTTGAAACCCTAGCATAATTTTCAATATTTGAAATCTAATATTCATCATTAAAAGAAGGGGAAATTACAAAAAAAATAAAAAATAAATAAAAAAATAAGAGATTTCGTGAAATTTTCGGTTTATCTGCTCTATTTTAAAAATTTTATAGTTATCCCTTTAAGATTTAGTAAAATCTTCAATTATCCTTGATCGTTAAAAAATTTAGGGTTAACTGTTCTTATTGTTACTAATATTTCTTATCCTAATACTTTCACTCTAATATTTTGTTTATCTTCTTTCTCCCTTCCTAATCTGCCACTCTGTCTAACTGTCATTGTTGCATGGTCATCGTGACAACGCGAACGAGCTCAGATCACAAAAACGTAGATGAGTCAATGCTGGTGTGACACAGGTGAGTTCGAACTGCCCATTAACTGTTTTGGAGTATAGTTAGTATAAGAGTTTATTATCAAATAGTCTCATGAATTATGTTAACTTGCGTATTTTAGTTCTTGAACTATAAAATGTGCTGACTCAGCCCCTGAATTATGTAAGTTCAAGTATTTTAGTCATTTAACTCGGTAACTCGCTCACTGAGACTCTAACGGTGTTAGTTTTTTGACAGATAAATAATCTATTTGTAGGAATTTAAAGCATTTTGTTGCAAATACTTAAGTTCAAAACTCCAAGGGGCTGTAGTGGTCAGTCCTACTCCTCCGTTCAACCCGATCCACCCACCCAGAAAATTCAGTGACACAATATTTTTGTTAGATCTGATAGATTTAGGAACTTTGGGAATAAATTAGAAAGAATTATGATTATAATAAGTATTTTCTCTAAGGTCAACTAACATTGATACAATCAAATGGGTAAAGTACTTGACACTGCATAGTTGAGGGACTGAGTTGATACGTTTTATAGTTCAGGGACTAAAGTGATTGAGTCAACATAATTCATAAGATTATTTGGTAATAAAGCCTTAGTATAATTACTGCTAAAACCTTTAAGAGTCAGCGAGCAATGCAAACGATGAATGAGGGTAAGTAGAGATTTTACTAAACTTCAGAGAGATAATTGTAAGTTTTTTTTAAAATAGATGGGACAAATTAAAAAATCATTAAAATGTCAAGTTTTTTTTTTATTTTTTTATTTTTATTTTTTGGAAATGGGGGAGCACACTCCATATAATATATAAATATAAAAGCCAAAACGACACTTACATGCATATTCAGGCTGTTGAGACTGATCAGTTGTGGTTGCATATAAACCGAGGGCTGGTGCTGAAAACATGAAGCTGATGAAGAAGCAATTCAACCAATGTAAGTTTAGATGTTATGAGCAGGTTGATGGTTATTGCTTGTCAACGAAGGAAATTCAAAACAGATCACTCAGACTTAATCGATTTCTGTCCTGTGCCAGCCAAATGGCTTCATCTTTGACCTGTTGAACTGATCTGTGACGATTCTGAAATTTTCTGTTGTTGCGTTCTTGCCATGTCAGATAGACTAGAGCTGCTAGCATGCTTCTCCTTAAGCTAGTTTTAATTGATTTACCTTTAGTGACCCGAGACATCCATTAGTAGAGGTGTTCCCAGACAAGAGGAGGTTGAGAGAGATTAACCATCTTTAGACCTTTTACGAAGACTCTTCCAGAATACCCACATTAAAAAAATAAATGATTATGATCTTCTGATCCATCAAAGCAGAGTACACATGTCAAATCCACACCATTTTTTTATAGAGCAATCTTATCCGAAGTGTTTAAGGTTTTTATGGAACATAACCAGAATATGAGTGAATGCTTCGACCCCAAGTCAGATTCTTCCAATAAATTCTATCAAAATTTTCAATTACATCCATATAGATAACTTTTATAGAGAATGTAGTATGCAATTTTATATTTCGTAACTGAAGATCTAGGGCTATGGGAGTTTTTTTTTTTTTATTTATAGGGAAATGTCAGTTAATTTTGACCGCAATAAAACCAAACCAATTGCATTTTACGAAAAAATTGACTGATCAGACTCAATTTCATAATTCTTCATAATGGTAAAAAAAAATTCGAAAAAAGGGAATCAATTTATAAATCTAAACATTTTATAGTATATAATAAAAGTCTATGTGTACAGTAAATCCAGGAAAATGAGCTCCTCCATTATAATAGAAATCTAAAATTAAAATATTAATCTAAGAAAACCCATTAAAAAGGTAAAGAAAAACAGAGAAAAAGGAAGCAAACGAAGCACGTTATTAAAATTTCTGAACTTGTTAAGGATTATAAAAATGGCCGCGGCAGCTACACTTCCAACCCAGAGGCTTGTAATTGGAGTATCCACCACCACTTAAAACATCGGAGACCCGAACCGACTCGGGAACTCGTTGGTGACTCGGCTCGACTCGTCCACCACTCGGCGGCACCTGAACCGCTTCGCACGGGTGGCAGCCGTTGCATTTGCTGTGGCAACTCGGCGGCGTCGACCCGAGCCGCGTCTTCTCCTCGAACAACAACCTCTGCGTAAACACCCCGGAAACCGTACCATGATTAGCATAATATTTGCAAACAAGTCATTAACATTTGTTTCAGAGCAAACAAGGACCTGATTAGTACTTACTCACTCACCCTTGGGTAGTTCAGAGGCGGCAGATGGTGAAGACAAGAGACCGGATAAAGAATAAGAGGAAGAAAGGAAAGTGCAATAATGGTCAAGTTGAAGAGAGAGAAAGCAAGAGGTGTTGTCATAATTGGTTCATGAAGAAGAAGAAGAAAAGAGAGTAGCTTCAGATTGACAAAGCCAGTGAAGTGATACAAGAACAAACTTCAAGAAAGTTTGAAGGGGAAAAAGGGGAAATCTTTGGTGCAGAAATTGGGATCTTTGAATAAAATGGTTGAAACTTGAAAGAGAGAGAGAGAGAGAGAGGTGATTAAATGAAGGGAGTGATTTGAAATGAGGATGGAAATGGCAGAAAGGTTAGAAGAGAGAGGGACAGAGACTGGGAGCAGACTGAGCAGAGGAGGTGAAAGGAACAAAACAGAGGAAGAGAATGCAGAACGGAGGACCCAAACTTGTCATCTTCTTTACAACGCTGCTTTTCACTGGATTGTTTTTGGACCCTTTTTCTTGGAAACTACTACTATCTCTCTTTTTTTTACAGGAAAAAAAACCACAACTTTTTCAAATGATTATTAAGTACTACTTCTTCCTTTCTCCAAAAAATATTAAAACGTTTTTTTTTAATATTTAATTTATAATTTTATTTTTTAATTATTTTAAAATATAAATTTAAGATTTTTATATACAAATAAAAATTTGATATGTTTATTTTACAAATGTATTTTATTTATATTTTTTTTTTCTATAATAGAATAATATAGACAAATGAATATAAAAAATCAAACGTTTTAATAATTTTAGGATAGAAGAAGTATTTGTTTTGGGAAAATATTTTCCTATATCATCATAAACGAACTCATTTTTATGCGTATTATCTTCTTAATCTTGGTGTCACCATTATTAATATTAAGGTTTACATACACATCACTATCCTAAATTATAATAAAGTGGGCAAATAAGAGTTTGAATAAAAAATGATGTAGATAAGAGTCTGAATTATAAAAAATAATACAGATGAATGTTTCATCAGATCCTTATTTGCACCGTTTTTCAAAAGTTCATGTCCTTATCTGTATCGTTTTTTTATAATTCATACTCTTATCTGCATCTTTTTTTGTTCAAATTTTTATCTGCCCACTTTATCATAATTCATGGTAATAATATGTATTTAAGCCTAATAATATTAATTACATTTACAGGGTTGTCATCCTTCTAATTAATAGTGGCAATCTTCTTCTTTTTCTATAATAGAAATGACTTATTTTATTGACGAGAAATTATTACAAAATAAATCGAACGATAAATACCTGATAAAAGACTCGTAATGCAACACACTACTAAACAACTGGACTAACAAGCACAACACCAAAACCACTAACAAGCTCTATCCTCCAGTATTCTCCAACCCGTCTAACAAGGTCAAAAGTACCACAAATGTCATGACGAAAAAGAGATCTAGATCAGACACCTATCCTAGATATCATCCACGATAACAAAATAATATTGACACATTAAGGCGATGCGCAAGAGGGAAGAACAAACACAGGACCCACAATGGTATTACAAGCAAAACCAGGATATATGTCTTCCAAGCCAAGTTCGATGGTCTTACTGATGTTTTCTGGACTTGATTTCTAAAGAGAAGTTGTATCCCTTGATCTTAGCTACAATTGGATTTTTGAATAACCTCAATCACACATCTGAATAAGACATTATGAGAGAAATAGTAAGGGAGCAGCCCCCCAAAAGACAGAACGGTCGCTCCCCGACAAAACTGCAATAGCGTATTCCTTGTTGGGAGCAACCGGGAAGCAACCTTTGCTTTAGATAGGAGCAACCACTCCCTCATAAATCAACTCTGAAATAACATCTTCCATTGGCGCACCCAACGTCATTTCCTCTCTGCCTGGGTGCAGCTTCAACGCAGGGGCATAACGTCGTTTCGCTATGAACATTTGGGACAAAATCAGGCTTTGGTGCAGTCTTTCCTCAGGCTTACTGCTGTCGATTGAAGATCTTATTGATCAGGATTTTTTCCATAGTTATCCAACTAAGGCAAATGAGGTGTGGAAAGCTGTAGGAATTATCACTGCATGGGCATTATGGAAAGTAAAGAACCGTCAAGTGATGCAAAACATTCCTTGGAGCTCTTTGACAATTATCTCAGAGGTTCAACTTCAATCCTTTCAATGGTTCAAGAGCAGAGGTTGTTGTCCTTCTTCATTGGACTCTTGGCTTATAAATCCATTAGGATGTTTCCAGTGATGTATCTTTTTTATTTGATTATGCTAGTTTTGATCTTCCCTTGATAGGTCTAGACGTTGCAGTTGCTCTAGATATACGGGAAACTCTGTCAATTTTGTTGTAAACCTTTAACTTTCTGTTGTCTTCCCTCTTCTCAAGGGAACCAACCTTTTCCTAATCAATACATCAAATTCGTTGCTAAACAAAAAATTAATTAAAGACCAAAGGGGAACAGTTGGAGCAAATTTCATGAGAGCCGTTAAGAGTTTTGAAGCAAGTGGTCATCTCGAAAAGAAGGGTTGTAATCCTTTATTTCTTGCGTCAATTCCTAAAACTAAAAATCCCACCAATCTCAAGGATTATAAACCAATCAGTTTAATTGGTTGCCACTACAAAGTGATTGCAAAAGTGCTTGTCGGGTGTCTTAAATTTGTTTTATCTTCCATAATAAGCGGCTCCCGATCAGACTTTTTGAAAGGTAGGTAGATTTTAGATGGCATTCGATATGTCAAGAAGGCGAAAGAGAAGACTATAGTTTTCAAGGTTGATTTTCGGAAAGCTTTTAACACTGTCAGTTGGGAATGCCTCTTCTTAGTTATGTCTAAAATGTAGATGGGTTCAAAATGGATAAGATGGATCTCTTCTTGCATGCAGTCAACAATAGTATCAATGTTAGTTAACGAATCTCCATCCGAGGAATTTTCTATGGAAAGGGATTCCTGCTCATTCTTGCAACTGAAGGCTCACACATTCTTATGGAACAAGCCAAACAAAGTGGCGTATATTCCCCCATAGAAGTTGGTAGACCAGCGGTAGGTCTCTCACACCTACGGATGATGCAATTTTCTTCTGGCCTTAGAAAGAATCAAATATGAAGAACCTGTTGAGAATTTTAAAGTGCTTTGGGCGAATTTCAATCTTAGAAATAAATCCTTGCCTCCCCCTTGGAGGTGAGATCTCTCTAATTCAACTATCATCATTGCCTTTTCAAAAAAAAAAAAAAAGGAGGTTAAGTTCAAGTTCAGCTCAAACTTATGGATTCAAAGCACATCTATAGTTCCAATAATTTTTAAATCAAGCCGGAGTAGTCGGTTCCAGCCCTATTTAGCTGCCTAAAATCTTTTGACTAGATTTGAGGAGTTTGAATTAATAGTACACTAATTCCTTTCCAAAAAAAATGAAATGAAATGAAAATTTTAAGAAAAAACAATTGTAGTGAGGCTTTTCTATCAAATAGTGCATGTTTTCTTACCTCAGGATTATATAAATATGCAAGTGCTCCTTCCATCCACCCCTTGCTGGTTCTCATCCTGTGTTTGATTGCAGGGTTAAAGAGAAATGAGATAATTTTAATCTCATTTTCCTTTTTCATCTCTCTGAGATAATTTTAATCTCATTTTCATTTTTCATCTCTCATTTGATGCATCCAAAGATGAGATAACTGTTATCCAATTTAGTATTTTTATCCCATAGAAATAAAACTAAATCATCATTTACCCAGTAAGTGATAAGAAAGATGAGAAAAAAAATTCATGCTACCGTGTCTCTTTGATCCCTCTCACATGTTTTTACCTTGTCACTTTCACCGACCATGAAACATGGATAATCTAATCTACTCAACTCGCTTGAATTTGAAATTTTCATTTTCTAATCATAAAAATTCTGATTTTTCTTTTAAAAGAAACAAATCGTATGTAATAAAAAAAAAAAAAAAATTATCATCCCATCTGAATTTCCGATTATCTCCGATTATCGAGTGTGCAACCAAATAGATCATGGTATACTGTATTATCCTTTCCTATCCCATCGTGCATTGTCCTATTCCATCTCTCCCTGCGACCAAACAGACCCTATATGTATTCTGAGTGAAAAGGGCTAACAAGCATGGAGGAGTGATTATGTTCATACGTATCCTAATAAAGTTCAGAAAAAACAAAAGCACAGACGAGAAGAAAGATTAATGTATTTATCAAAGACCCAATTCATGGATTCAAGTAGGTTGAAAGTCGAATGGAAGCACCGGAGGTGGTGTGATTTCATCAACCTCATTACTAATTCGCATCAAACCATTACTGATCAGCCATAAACAAGACCTGCATTAAACAACTTGTGATTAGCACAAATTGATTAGCATCAGCACAAACAACTTTTGATCACCTGGAACGACCATTAATCAACACCAAACGATGATGAACAGCACAAAAACAGCTGACAATCGACACGAAGACTACTGAATACTGATAGCAAGAAACAACCATTGATCATCATGAACAACTACTGAGCATCAACAAAGTGTAGCTTGGAAGAAGAAAAGAACACTGATTATAACAGATAAAAATAATGATAAAGCAATATGGAAAGCTCTCATAAAATGCCAAAATGATAACCTGGACTGTCATAAATTCTCACAGTACTCCATAAACTACTACTACTAAACTAGTCACAACCCAAATTACTATCAGAAAGTTAACTTACCGATAAATGACCCGGCTTTTTACATATGATGATACATCATACCTGATATCAAGATGGATGGATTCACTAACATGACGGGCATTGGCTATGTTAGCCAAGTTTATTAAAAAAATACTTTTTTGACTGATGAAGCAGTGCAACTTCTGGGATGGTATCGAGGACTTACTGGACCAAGATGTTCTTGTGATTAGCCCCCAATGCATTCTTGATCATTTGAGTAAAAACAACTGAATCATTGCAGTTCGCATGAGGCCAAGTTCTTCAGACAGTTAGTAGGCAGCTGGACCGATACAGATCCTCATCTTCAATCACAGGTGGGATATTCCATGTCCCGGAAGGGTGTCCAGTAGTGTAACCACCTAAAAAACTTGAAAGCTGCAACTAAGATTCACATAAGAGAAACAAAAACTTCTCCGCGAGAAAAGATGATTACCAGGAAATACCTTCCCTAGTGGCTTCTTCGCATCTTCTCTGATATCTTGATGAAAGTTCAGGATCCAATTTTCTCAAGAGACTGTTGTAACTCTCTTCAGCCTCCGTGATGCATTTTGCCTGAAAATAGGAAATATGAACGTGCACATATGAGATATGAAGAGTACATTTGAAATAAAGATCAGTTGAAAACCCTCATCAAGTAGATCACCTCACATCCCCATCAACCCATAGTTCTGGTGCTCACATGCTAGAAAATAGAAAGAATTTTTTTTTGAAGCGAAGCTAGTGGAATGGAGCCAACAACCCTAAATGCTAATGCACAAAATGTATGATAATGTCAAGCAAGCGAATGATTACAGTCAGCAACCAATCTTTATGTTAAGGACACTCTTTTCCATCTTCTCTTTCAAAATCACTCGACTGTAAAACACTTCTGTGGTTACCCCCGAACTCAGTGACTTTAGGCATGCCTCAGTAATTCTTCTACAGACATCAATTTCAGATACTAACCAACACTGCTGGGGCTTTTGAAGGTCCATAGATTCTGACAAACATGCGCAGGATATTGAAAGCATTTTCCAGAACGTCTTCCTGATCAGAGGCAAAAGCAAAAAGAAATCAGTAGGTAGAAACTTGGTGTACAATACACAAATAAACTATGAGATAAGAAAATCCTACCTCATAGTCGAATCTGAAGCAATATCATAATATCAGCAAGTCCAAAACATGGATGAAAACGAAAAGAAGATAGCATTGGTTAGTCAACGGCATAACAAATACTTTTGTTCCATATACTATCATTTCAATGATCAAAGTCAAACAGTGGACCAAAAGAGCCTAAGAGAATGAGACAAATTACAAACCCGCTCCCAGTTGTACCACAAAAATGTGATAGTTAATTTTCTTATGTTTATTTACTCATCTCCATCAAATAAACACAATAATATGGGGGGGGGGGGATCAAAATGTTGCTTTTCTGAATATTTTGCTGTTATTGATGCAAATTGAATCCTTATCTGATGACTCTTGTTTGAAATGTGTAGGTACAATAATTCATTATTGAAATAAGATTTTATTTCGGGAAGTACAGGAGCATCTTAGAAAACTCAATTAAACATAAAAGGGATGGTTATTGCTAGAATAATTAGATCGATAAAATAGATACTTGGTTGATATGCCTTTATAGGGAGGCCTGCCACACTTGCAACAAGAACCGCGTGTAGTATGGGAACACTGATCCAGGATCAAGGACTATGTGCACAGAACTAAACAAGGTAAATTAAAATCTTCTAGTTGCAATGGACTTGAAGTTCTCAAGAAACGGAATAAATAGGAGACACACTCACAGGTCATCAGCTATTTCCACCAGAAGTTCAGAGACTGAGAGGAATTCCATGTGCAAGTCATCAACCTTTAGAAAATTCCAGAAACCATCATCAGACCACTGGAAGGTATAGTATCCAAGCGAAGAACACGAGCTGATACATCTAATGCACCTAATTCTTTCACATTCTCAGACGCAACATTTGACCCCAGAAATAATCAACAGGATGCTTGAGAAGAAAATAAAAGGGGAATTTATTAAAACAACAAAATAAGTGATTCTCTCAAGCGTTTAGTCAAATAGTTATCTATTTCAGATGAGGTTCTTGAAAATAATGGTTTTGTTTGATATGTAAGAATTTATATTCTACTTTTCGAACACTTCAATGTGAGAATTTGGACCCATAACATTTCTTGACTGGTAAATGACCATTCCCAAAAACTAGGGATTTCATTAGTTTAACTGGATGAAGTTTAACTGCCAACCAAGCAGAACTGGGAGTTAAAGAATGGAACATTTTTTCCCTCTGTTATATAGATTTCCCACAAATCAAATTTTGCTGCCAATGGAAGTAAAAGGTATTAAGGACCAAGAGCATGAACCATGGTTGAAGGCAACATTTCACAGAATTAAAAGATGCACTGGATTAGTAAGCATGCGTCTTATATTTAGAAACATCGGAGATTTACCACTTCACCTCTCAGTTGATACAATAGAAGATTTAGCACCCGATAGTCAAATGATTTCAGATGGATTGCCCTTAGTACATCTTCTACATCAATCTGAGGATCAAAGCATTACACAAATTACTAGAGTGTGAAATAAGAAGCTTTGGTAATTTAAGAACAGAGATCTTGCTCAAAATATATAGTAGTATAAACCGAATTGTGATATTTACATTTTCTTGGGTCGTGAGTGCATGGCATAGTTTCCTTTCCAGAGCCCAATACTCTTCCCCCAGTTTAAGTTCTTCTTTGATTCTTGGTCATCAAGAAAATTCAAATAAAAATATTGCATAATGTTCTTTTCTTTCCTTTATCTCTCTTTAATGATGATAATACCTCTCTGTAAGAAGGCCATGGCATTCAAGAGCGTGTGAAAGTGGCTTCAATGGGCCATTTTCCAGAGTTGTTACTAGCTTACCAGTCCACCCCACCTCTCTTTTCTCCATCTTAACAGACAACATATACGTAACGAATCAGAGATTGGCAGATAAAGAATTACTCATCAGTTTAAGTCGTCCATATACCTCTTTGGATCTTTTTTTAAGTCGTCCATTCATCGGTGTTACATAATTTTCGTTCAAGTCATCTAGCTGCAGTTCAAAAGCACGTTCAGATTATACTTATGCAAGTGAAATGCTAGCAAGATGAAATATTACAGAAGATTACAATAGCAAGATGCAGAACATAGACCTGCTATCATACAGCTATCAGAATATTGCTGATCAAAGACACAGACAAATCTGACTGTATCTTGTGAAAGTTTAAATCCATACCTGATAAATATAACTTTCAGTAAATGATAGAACGGGCAAATATCTGAATATTGCTTCTGGGCTGCTAACATCCATTCCATGAAACATAAAATAAGATCTGCACTGCGTTACAAGGGCCCTCATTGCTTCAGTGGTCATTAAACTAGTATAAAATTATTTTCACATAGCAGCAACGTGACACTCTTCTATTAAATTTGTGATAACTTAGTTGTTGTTTTGCTGAGCAGAACGTAGCATTAATAAAATTATGAAATTCCGTAAAAGTAAGGAACAGTGGACCCAAATTTGGCTGAATCTGCAGTTCTGGACAAGTATGAGCTGAAAATAGTATGGTTTCAAAATATGGTCAAGATCCTTTGCACTAAACCTGAAAGCCCCTCCCTGAGCAACCCTCAATCTTCCGGCACCATTTCTAGGCTACTTTCCAAGTTTTTGAAATTTAAGAGTTCTGGATTACCCTAAAAATCAAATGCCAGGTGCATTAAAAACCTCAAACGTCCTGAAATCAGCAGTTCTTGACATGCATGAGCTGAAAAGGATATAAAAGTACGGTCAAAATTGTTTATACTAAAGGAGAAAGCCCCTCACTCTTTCCTCTTATCCAGATTGTCAAAACAGCTTATCAAGTTTTTTACCTCAAACAATTCTGGACTACCCAAACATCAAGTGCAGGGAGCTTACAAAATCTCCAATGGTCGAACTTGCTCTTTCCATTGATTCCAAGCTGATCATTGCAGCATCTTCGCATTCCACCTCTGGAGGACAGGATTCTGAAGTTCTCGTGCCAGTGATACTGTCTGCAGTAATTTATTCTTTGATTTATTATGCCTACCAAACAGCAACAATAAAAACATACTGTAATCCAATAGGAAAATGAGTAAACAAGTAAACAACCTCCATAATCATACTTCTCCAAAGTGTTTGAAAGGGCGTCCAAACCTAGCAATTGTGTCGCCTCCTCAAGCAAGCTAACTGAAATCTGCATTTTCCAAATAAATAAGCAGGAATGCTCCTCTAGAACAGTTAAACAAAAATAAACACTGTAAAACAAAAGATCAACAAAGAAAATACAGGGAGATCTCACTTTGGGGATATATTCAGAAATCAAGCTCAATTTGCTGCCAATGTCCAGTTCAGCGCAGGGTTGAATCTTGAACCATATCGTTTCCGGTACGAAAATTAAGCCACTAATTAGTCGAATGATTATTATTATTTGGCTGAAATGGAAATGGGAGAGAGAAATTACCAAGAGCAGGATGAGATTAGCGAGGAAGCGGTCGGAGCCGGGAGAGGAAGAAGACGCGAATTCACAAGAATGCATAAAATTCAGCAGTTCCTGGATTTTTTCCATCCTTCTCAGCTCTTCCATATTAGGTCACTGTTTCCAGGCCAATACTTGCAATTTTGAAGTTGCACTTGCGACTATGAACTCAAGATAAGTTTTAAAACCGCAATAAGAGTCTTATATGTGATTTCTAACAAGTAAGTCTACAATTTTCGAGTTGATAAGGAAGTCTTCAACGTTAACAATCGTAACTTAAAAGAGTTCTAAATTAATGTTTTGGTATAGTTGGCTGATAATGATATTGATGACGTTTGCATCTTGACATGTAGATGGTATCAAATTCAAAATTTTAATGATTAAGTCCTATAAGTTTGATACAATTTAGGTGTTAAGATGCAAACGTCGTCAATATTATGTGTCAGTCAGCTATACCAAAACGTTAGTTTAAGACTCTTTTGAGTTATGATTGTTAACGTTAAGGACTTCATTATGAACTCGAAAAGTTGTAGGACTTACTTGTTAAAAATCGTAAATCTATAGAACTTTTAGAACATCTCCAACACCTTCTCTAAAAAATTCTTCAAAATGAAAAGACAAAAACCATATTCTTCAAAAAAATATTGCTCTAACTCCAACAACTTCTCCATTTTGAAGAATCATACATTTATTACAATAATAAAATATTATATATCTTTGATTAATAA
>JBBYHH010442406.1:0-19941 GCA_038382905.1 Daphne laureola
CCAAGGTAAGCAAGTGATTAAGTTTATGAGATGATTATCATGAATATGATTAAAGGAAAAATCATGTTCTTGTGTATGTTGTGATTTGAGTTGAAAGCATGTTTTTATGATGTTTTTGGGTATATGATGAACATGTTTTGTGTTTGGTTGAGTATGAAAAGCATGATGGATGGGTGATTTATGTTGGAGGCCGAAAATATGAGTGGAAATTGCATGAGACAATTGGTTGGATTTTTGTTGAGAAATGATGCTGGGTTGATGTTTGTGATGAAATAAAGTTGTTGGATAAATTAGAAAATAATTGTTGAGAAAGAAATGATGGAGACCGAAAGTTGATGATGGGTTTTTGTGATGATTTTGGTTGTTAAAGTATTGATTAAATGGATTTTTGGTGAAGAAAAGGAAGTTTATCGGCTAAAATGGTAAGTTGGATAAAGTTTGGGGTTGAAGTGGAAATAGGCCAAAATTTTGGCCCAAAATTGAAAGTTTTGGTGATTCTTGGTAAAATTTGAGTTTTATGGAAAAAAAATGTCATTTTATGGAGTTAAATGGTAAATTAGTTAAGGAAATAAATTTTAAGGATGAAAAATGACACTTTGAAGAAGTTTTGGGTAAAGTTCAAAAGAAACCGAAAGTTTCGACCAAAACAGAAATTATGGTGAAAATCAACGATTTTATGGAATTTTAAATATTTAGCTTGAAAAAGTTGACAAAATGGAATTTTTGTAACTTTATAAAAGTTTTGGGTTAAATTGCACTTTTGGAGAAAGTTTTGGTAATTTGTGCAATTTTGAATAAGGTTAAATAAAATTTTACTAAGGAAGTGAAAAGTAAGGAAAATAAGGAATTTCACACTTTTGGGGAAATTTGGCATTTTGTGAAGTTGTCGGTCAATTAGTAAGTTTCTAAAAAGATTAGGAACTTAGAGTGTAATTATGGAAATAAAGTGGATAAGTTTCCTTTTAAGGATAAGGAATAAAGTGGTTGACGTTTTAAGTGAAAAAGGTCAGTTTCTAAGTTTTTGGATAAAAGTGAACTTTTGGATAAAGTTCAACGATAAAAGCTGCGATAATTGGTAAAGTACCTTAAGTAATGAATTTTAGATAAAAAATAAGATTCCCCATGTTTTGTTAATGGCGGGATAAGTTCTGATAGTTCGTGATTATTTCTGCGGACTGTAGCGGGTACGGTTGTGTCAGAATCTGATTTACCAGGTAAGGGTTCAACTCTCTTAATATACATCATCGGCTGGACACTTATGTATATTAGGTTAGTTGAGGCGAGTTCTGGGCTGGTGGTGGGGCTCTTGACTAGTGACATAGTAAAATTAGTAGTATGCAGGTTCTATGCTTTCTAGCTGCACCAACACATGTTATGCTATCTGCTTTTGTTCTGCCTCTCGTCTGATCAGAGATGATCAGATTGTTACTTACGATGGTCATGTTATGTGGGGAAATATGCCCCTTCGCTAGTACCATACGCATGTTTAGTAGTATCTATGTATATACATATGTTTCCCGATTACGGTGACGACAATTGGGCACTGTCGTAAGTATTAGCTGGGCCATGAGATGGATGCTGCTGCCAGATCAGTCCTATGGACTCATGTTATTATATATGTTATGTTATATGCTAACCTATTTTGCAGGTTCCGCATATTTTATCTGCTAATCTTACCCCATCCCTTACTGAGTACCTTTCGAAGACTCACCCCTTATACTATTCTTTTCAGTAGCTTCCGGGCAGCAGCCAGCGAGTTAGTCCGTCTAGTTGGCTATATTTTGATTACCACAGGTAATTATAGCTCCTTGATTAGATTTGGTTAAACTTTTGGGGTAGTCTCGATAAGGTCAAGACGAGGATAAGGTATTCCAAATAAGTTATGCTTAAAGGACTAACGGTTAACTTTCTTTGGTATGTTACAACATCAGCGGTACCTTGTGGTGATTATTGGGGTTCATGTTGACCGACCCCGTGAGCAAGTACGTTTCTAGTTTTAGTAGTTACGGCTCTGTAGGACTAGTATGCATGTATTTACATCGGATGACTGTATTATTTTGATATATTACAGAACTACACACCCAATGAAGTGGGTGATAGTTCTGATCTGATGTATATGAATATTTAATCTTGTTATCGCACGATATTCTGTGAAAACCACTAACATGTTTCCGGGTGTAGGTTTAGGCATTAAGTAACTAGAGCGCCTTAAACCTAAGTAACATGTTAGAAACATTAAGTTCAGAAAAGTTTTAAAATGACTAGGTTTTGGGTTCCACAAGTCGAAGAGAAGTTTCGTACTGCCGTCACCCACCACCTCTCAGCACCATTTACGACGCTTCCGCCATGCCGGCCGAAGAGGGGTAGTGACATTTGGGGTATGAAAAAGACATCACTTGATAAAGTTCAAGTGAGCTTGATGAAGTTCAAGCGAGTTTGAATAAGTTCAAACAACACACGAATACTTGATGAGTTCAAGTAGGATTGTTAGGAGAGAACAATCTTTCATTATGCGTCTAACAACCATAATGGAAGAGATTTGGTGTGTATGCCTTGGGGTCACACTCTTAACTCATTTTATATGAATGTGCTTGTTAGTTTTAGCCTTATATTGTGTTTTGAGAAATTTTGTTTCGAGCGGGAGTTTGGAACTTAAAAGTCTGTTAGTGCGAGTGGGTGTTTGTTGGAATTCTTTGCGCACCAAGAGATTTTGAGATGGCACTTGAGCTATTAGATCTAAGTTTGAGCTCATATAAAGCTATATGTAGCTCACCTAAGCTCAACCCATCTAGGAGTAGCTGGACTTAGCTCACCATAGATTGAGGATAGCTAGAAGTAGCTTCCCTCATCTTATCTTAGCTTAGTTTACCTAGAAGTAACTAAATTTAGCTCATGATAGCTCAAGGGTAGCTAGAAGTAGCTCCCCTTAGCTAAACTCTAGCTAGAAGTAGGTAGACTTAGCTCATGCAACTCACACCAGCTCACAGGAGCTAGGAGTAGGTTGATGTCACCACCCCTTCCATACACGACCCGACGGAAGCAGACGCAGGGCCATAAGAGTGGTGGTGATAGTCACTTTACCTTCCTTAACGCAGCCAGTATGGTTGGTTGGTTCCATAACCCGGTCCCTGGATCCCACAATCACTCAAGTACAACAGTTACACAATTCCCAGCTTGACCACCTGTCAGACAAACATTTTTAGAAAATTCCATAGATGTCCAAATTAAGTTTTCTAAAATTTTCTAGAAACTAAACACATGAGGCTACAACCACATAAACTTTCAGAATTTTTGGACAAGCCAAAGAGTACAGTTTATTCGGGCCAGTTAGCCCTAAAATGCTATTTTGTGAAATCTGGCAGCACTTCATTTCTTTCCTGCAATCCAGATATTTACAACAATTGCACATATAGTGAACTCAACTCAGACCAGATACTCTGAAAGGAAGCTGCCTATGGAAAGCATTCCCCGATAAAGTAAACATGCATCATCACAATAATCCAAGGCATGAAATCTACATCCATATATATGTCATCATCTTCAAAACCTTATCAATTATGCATCTTCATATACACTTGACAAAAGATGATTGTCTAGGCTACATGTACAGTGTAACCTACTTCTATAGAGCCAGTTTAACATGTAATCCACCTACTATAAATCAGGCGATCGATTGGGCAACACCGACAATCCACCTAACACTACTGCTACTGTTACTGTAGCTACATACCAAAAACATGTGTTAACCATTAGTCCATGTACAATTATTCTATTTCTGGAAATCTGTAACAAAATCTGTAACATCATATTTTTGTCTATCGAGAGCACCCCTAAATGGTACATATCATATAACATAATATATGAGCAATTTTTGTACCTCCATATCAAAATATCATACAGCCAATAGAAATCTCAATCTGCGGCCCTAGATCCTGATGCTCATTAAAATATGGAGATATAAGGGGTGAGTTCTCAAGAGAACTCAGTAAGGGGTTAGGTATAAGTAAAATGGGTCTTCATCCATTACCTGCAATGACAATGTTAGCATGGGCAGTATGTAATATACTATGCATCCTATAATAAACATGAACATGATATGTAATGCACAATCATCATCATCATCATACGACGGCCCCTGAAGGTTGTTTCACAACACGTTAGAGTTTCCCAGTCATCATAGTGGCGCGTAGTACTAGCGCAGGGTGTATGTTCCCCGTAATCATCGTTAAGCAGTAGCAGTAACCATCATTAGGTCTACTGTGGAAACCACACTAGTGGTGATACTGGGACCTGGCATATCATCATCATCAGTTATCAAGTTTAACGGAATGGTCAGGCCGTTCGTGACTCCAGAACCTAGAACATCCATGTCGATCGCCATGCGACCGCAGTACATCATCTTCATAGGGAAGTTGGAAGTCCTGTATCCGTGGTACCTGCATACCTCTACCCCTACCATGAAACTAGCATCGGGAGTCATCGGAACCCACCCTCAGCCCAAGAGCTAGCTTCAGCCAACCTATATAGCATAGGGATCCCCAATGCATATATAAGAAGGTTAAGCTCTTACCTGGATTTACTGTGAAGAGGCTGTGCGTGATCCATTCAGTTGCTATTCCCCGTTGTTCAAGTGACTCTAGTTAGCTCTGAACAATCATACAGTACATGAAAAATCAATTCCTATCCTTTCATATATGACCATTTCAACACTTAGCCAATTCTTTGATTTTTAACCATTTTCGTAAAAATGTCAAAAATTGCCAATTCCTTTCCCATTCTATTCCTTGCCTTCAATAATCACCATTCCATTATCAGCTATCCATTTACATGTCCTATTACTGACTTTACCCTTAGTTGAAGTTTCGGGCCAAAGTTTCCAAAATGGTTAATCTTTGCCTAACTCTAACATAACTTCGTACTTAGGCAACATTCCCAAGTACATTGCCATCCATCAAACAATATTCCAATTTCTGCAACCATTCCATACACTTTGCATATATGTGTAACGTGGGTATACTTAGAGCAATGCATTCCATGAAGATTCTTAACTTACACCAAGTATTAAACTTTCTTAGAACCAATCTAGGAACACAATTGAACCTTCATTCCATCTTAATTCATGACTTGAATTCTCCACCATAATTATGCCTTAAGTCATAGCTCCTAGTTACACCATGAATTGACCTTAAGTCCAAGTATTAAAGATGCTCTAAAAACACCCAAGAACACTAATTTAGCATCATTTAAACTTTTCCACAAATTTGGTTCAAGAACACTCAAGAACCCTAACCTTGGTTCCTTGAAAATCATGAATTTTGAGCGGTTTAAAGCTTGTTTCTACTTCATATCTGCCATTAGAACAAGCTTCCACCAATAATACATCATGGATTGGACGAATTTCATCACCCATGAACAGTATAAATTTCCCTTCATGCATGAAATTGAAGAGATTTGAGGTTTACCTTGTTGATTCCTTAATCCTAGAATAATCCTTGCATGAATCTAGCCTCACCTTGAAGTTTGGTAGCTTGGAAATGAAGTTTGGATGAAGATTTTGTGAGTTGACAATGGTGGGTTTTTGTGGGTAGAGAGAAGCTAGAAAGAAGATAAGCAAAGGTAGAAATGAGGAACACTTCAGACTTAACCATTTTAAAAATCTGATGGCTTTGGCGTGACCCTGGCACCAACATGGTACCATCATGGTGCCATGGTCAAGTAAGCTACGCAGATTTTCATTTCTGGGTGCGAACATGGCACCATTAACATGCCCTGATCACGTCACAACCAAGCTCCATTTTACCTGGCCGTTTTGCTCTCTTCCTGGCTCCAATGTAGCGCCAACATGGTGCCATTATCATGCCAGAACATGCCAAACTAGCCAACTACCTTCTCCTTCCTATCCTTAGCGCCACTATGGCGCCAAGGTGGTGCCAACCTCACGCCACATGCTCTAGAAACTTCCTTTCTTTTGTTCTTGCTCCCGTGTCAATCCGAGGTGGTTTCGAACCCATTCCATGAAGATCTTATGAAATTTAACCACCCTAACATGCCATTTCCTATAGTTAAACCTTAATTAACTCCATGACATGCAATTACAAGGAAACATACCTTTTACTGTTGAATCTTCATTGGCGGCCGGAACATTCTCCCCCCTTAAGACTCTTGGTCCTCCAAGAGCACTTTCAGTCTTTCATATTTCTAGGGGTAACGGTCCATCATTTGCTTTTCGGTTTCCTAAGTTGCTTTCCATTCAGAATGGTGCCACCATTACACTTTAATCATCGGGATCAACTTGTTCTTGAGTTTTCATGTGTCTTTTGCCAATAAGGCAACTGGTACTTCTTGGTATGACAAGTCTAGTTCTATCCGTATCTCTTCCATGGGTATGATCTGTATCGGGTCGAGAATACATTTCTTCAACATACTTACGTGGAAGACGTTATATACTATAGTCATGTTCGGTGGCAGAGCTAGTCGGTAGGCCACTTTGCCAATCCATTCCAGTATTTCATATGGGCCGATGTACCGCAATGCTACCTTACACCATTTGCTGAACCTAGTTGTTCCTTTCATTGGTGTGACCTTCAACCAGACCTTGTCACCAACTTCAAATTCCAAGTCACGGTGCCGCTTGTTCATGTAAAATGTAGTACGATCATTCACGGTCTTTAACCGTGCCTGTATCTTCTTTATCTTTTCTATTATTTCTTCTATGACTTCAAGGCCCATTTCAATCTTGTCTGATGCTTCAGACCAATAGTGAGGTGTCATACATCTACGCCCGTACAATGCTTCATAGGGTGCCAAACCTATTATACTCTGGTAACTATTATTATATGAGAATTCAACCAGAGGTAGATGTCGGTATTAGTCCCCTCCAAAGTTCAGTGCACAACTCCATAGCATATCTTTCAGTATCTGTATCACCCGTTCCGAATGTCTGTCAGTCGGAGGATAATATGTTGTACTTAAGTGGAGTTATGTACCCAACGCTTTATGAAATGCCTTCCAGAAGCGTGCGGTAAACCTCAGGTCTCTGTAAAAAATGGAGTCTGGTACTCCGTGTAATCGCATGATTTCACTAATGTACAGTTGAGAAAGTTTTTCCAGTGAATCCGTCATCCGTATGGGAAAAAAGTGTGCACATTTTGTCAGTCGGTCAACAATGACCCATATGGCATCATGTCGTGCCCGTGTCAAGGGCATACCAGTTAGAAAATCTATTGTAACATTACCCCACTTCCGTACTGGAATGGGCAATGTCTGTAGGGTACCTGCCGGTTTCTGATGTTCAATCTTCACTCTTTGGTAGGTAGCACACTTTTCCATATACTGTGCAATCTGTTTCCTCATTCCTGGCCACCAAAAGTGAAATCGTAGGTCATGATACATTTTCTCACTTCCAGGGTGTATACTCAGTCTGCTGGAATGGGCATCCTCAAGAATTTCATCCTGGAGGGCCATATCATTAGGCATGTATAAGCGTCCCTTGAAATACAATAAACCTTGCTTGTATTCAAAATATGGACGTATCGTACCTTTACTTTCTCTTGAAACATCTTTGAAACCAGCATCCTTACCCTGAGATTTACGAATCTTATCCACCCACTCTGATCTGATGGTTAAGGTGAAAATCTAGACCTGTTCCTGTTGTTGCCGTGTATGCCATAAGCCTACCAAATCTGAATCTTTGACTCAGTTTCCAGTATCTGCACCATTGACAGTACTTTTATATTTCCTGCTCAATGCATCTGCCATTGTATTACCTTTCTCAGTGGTGTACTCATTTATGCAGTCGTAATCTTTCATATACTTGAGCCACCGTCGTTGCCTCATATTCAGATCTTTTTGCGTGAACAAGTACTTTAAACTTTCATGGTCCGTGAAGATCTGGAATTTTCTACTGAGTAGGTAGTGTCTCCATTGCTTTAGGGCATAAATGACTCCTGCCAATTCTAAATCACGTGTCGGGTAATTTTGCTCTTATGGGAGAAGTTGCCTCGATCCATAAGCAATTACATGTTGTTCATGCATAAGGACACATCCTAGATCCGTCCGTGAAGCATCAGTGAATATTTCATAAGGTTGAGTCAGGTCTGGTAGAGTTAGAATTGGTGCTTCCGTTAATCTTTTCTTCAATTCTTGGAAACTTCATTCACATGCCTCAGACCATATAAACGATTGACCCTTCTTGGTCAATTGAGTAAGTGGTGAGGCAAGTGCGGAAAATTTGGGTATGTACCTTCGGTAGTACCCAGTTAATCCAAGAAAGCTCTGTATATCTTTCACTGTTCTGGGCTATCGCCATTCCTGTACGGCTTTGACTTTTTCAGGGTCAACTGCAATGTCGTTTTCACCAATGATATGTCCCAGAAAGGATACTTCTTTCATCCATAAATCACACTTGGAGAACTTGGCATAAAGCTGGTTCTTCCAAAGTGTCTCTAGGGTAATCCTCAGATGCTCCTGGTGAGAATCCTCGTCTGGTGAATATATCAGAATATTATCTATAAAGACTACCACAAAGGTGTCCAAGTAAGGGCTAAACACACGATTCATCAGGTTCATAAATGCCACCGGTGCATTCATCAATCCGAATGGCATCACGATGTATTCATAGTGTCCGTATCGTGTGTGAAATGCAGTTTTAGGAATGTCTTCCTCCTTTACACGCATCTGGAAGTAACCCGATCTCAGATCGATCTTAGACAAGACTTTGGCTCCTCTGAGTCGATCAAACAGTTCATTGATCCTGGGAAGCGGGTACTTATTCTTTATCATTACCGCATTCAGCCTCCTATAATCATTACACAATCGTAGTGTAGCATCCTTCTTCTTTACAAATAGTATGGGAACACCCCACGGTGATGTGCTCCATTGAATGTAGCCTTTTTCCAGTAGTTCGTCAAGCTTCTTCTTCAGTTCATTCATCTCCACTATCGGCAAACGATAAGGAGGAATGGATATCGGTGTAGCCCCAGGCTAAAGTAGTATCTCAAACACTATCTCCCGCTCAGGTGGCATTCCCGGTAAATCCTCATGAAAAACCTATAAAAAGTAACGCACAATAGGAATCTTCTCGAGTTGTATGCACGTACCTGCATGATTAAGTCTGTGGTACTCCTCCTCAACCACGACTGGAATCTAATCCATGATCTGTAACTCTATGTTATGCTTGATGATTTCCATGTCCGGTGGTGCAGAATGACGTACAATCTCACCGACAAGTACTAAGTGATGCTCGGCACAATCTATATGTACTGAGTTTTTCATTAACCAGTCCATACTGAGTATCATGTCGTACTTAGGTATGTTCAACACCAATAAGTCTGACCGTATCTGTCGCCCGCCGATAGTCAATACATATCCTCTCTCCAGCTTATTCGAAAATAAAAACTGACCTCCGACGGTGCGTACCATGAAAACATCACGCAGGTGAGTCACAGGTAGTCGCAATGATGTTGCGAACTCTTATGAGATAATAGATATAGTCGTACCCATATCAAAAAGTGCAAGTGCATAAGTACCATTCAGTAACAATTTACCTGCCAGTGCACCATGTTGTGCAGTGGTGTCTTTCCGTGTAGAATAATCATGTTGTGTGGAGCCACCATGCCCTATCTGATAAACTCATCCAGATCTTGATTGTTGCCGCTCTGTACTGTGCCACGCCCTCGAGGTGCACTCAAATGTCCTGTGGTGTCCTGGCCCTATCTCTGTGGGCAGTCTTTGACCCGTATCAGAGACATCCGCCAGACTGTCAGTAACATATGGCATCCATGTGGCGTTTATCGCAATGCTCACAGTACCAGGATCCATCATCAGTGACTTTCTCCTTACCTTTGTTACGCCGACCTGACCTGCTACACCTGCCAAATCGGCCAGATCAGCCTTATTGACCAGACCTTCTATTAGCACGCTGGGGTCCAGCACCTCTGTTTGTACCCTAGGTTTTCTGTGTGACAGGTCGAACCTCAGTCTCTTCCATTTCAACTATTTGTGCCTTCTGCATAGCATCCAAACATTTGGTGATACCATGCGGTGCCACATACTTTTTGATGTCCACTCAAAATCTGCGGATGAACCTCTTTGATTTATGTTCTTTATTCCTTTCATACTGGGTAATATATCTGACAATTCGGTCAAATTCTCTTTCATACTCAGCGACCGTCATGTCCCCCTATTCCAGGCTATCGAACTCTGCCTGGTGGCGGTCTTAGGCAGCATAACCTACTCACTACTCATGAAACATAGCAGTGAACTCAATCCATGGAACACCAGGGTCTCTTCATCATTTAAGGACATACTAAGCCCTCCTGTCTTCTGTAATGCTCTTCCACCAAGCATATGCTTGGTCACGAAGATTAAATGTGGCAATGTTACCATGTCATGAGAGGAAAATCCAATCCTCCCAAGTAGCCTTTCCATGTCTGCGTACCATGATTCCACGGATTCCGGTCTTTTGTTACCTGTGAATCTTGGGGGGTCCAAGCGCTGGAAGCGCTCCAACATTGTTAAACCATTTGTGCCCGTGGTGCCCTGTTTTCGAGACCTCTGGGCCCTCGGTACATCTTCTGTATCATCATTTACCGTCCGGCAGTGATGCTCACCTCGTCGCTCACTGATAACCTATACTTGGCTGTATGCATATCGGTCAGGAATAACAACTTCTGACCATACTCTTTGTGATTGGGGGTGCCTTCTTTCATCATCTGTATCATCATCTTCAACATCATCCCCGGCATCGGTGATAAAATCATCAATCTCTTTTCCATCAATTTCATCATCATCAATCATGTCTGTAAAATCATCATCACTACCATCTTCATCATCTTCTTCATACGAATAATCATCTGTGGTATCCTCTCAGGGCTGATCTACCCGGGCATCATGTTCTGCCCTCGGTACGAGGGTATCAATGACCATTCTCACCTACCCTAGCACCTACAGGAGGTTCTTTGGAACCTGCATCCGTAGTGGTACTGGGGGAGGTGGTTGTACTTGTGTAGGAGGACCTGCAATTCCCGCCTCCCGACATTGACCTTGCTCTGCGCGCGTCCTTACCAATTCCTGTTCATTCCATAAAATAACATACATATAATGGTTAACAATATAAACTTAGCAGCAGCAGTATCCTATCGCTCTGTAGAGTAGATGCAATGTATGATGCATGATGCAAATTTATCACACAGAAAATTTCGCACCAAAACAACACACAATAGTACAATAAGCAATCAGACAATCCTACATTCTTCCATTTAAGTATTACTAGACCAACCGCCTGTAGTCCCACTTTACCGGGATCCAATCGGTACTTACTCAAGTTGAGCATATCTAGATCAGTAGCCCATAATTCCATTATCCGATCCAGGTAGTTCACATAAGGAAGCAGCCGTCTTCCCTATGTGAACTATCCGGGATCATCCCAATGGAACAAAGACCTGCTTCCCGAGCATACCGAACAAAAGTAAAACTTAACCTCGCTCTGATACCAACTTGTCACCACCCCCTCCTTGCATGACCCGGTGGAAGCGGACATGGGGCCGGAAGGGCAGAGGTGATGATCACTTTACTTTCCTTAACGTAGCCAGTATGATGGGCTGGTTCCATAACCCGGTCCCTGGATCCCACCAACATTCATAGTACAATAATTACATAGTTCCCAACTTGACCACCTATCAGTCAACCATTTTTACAAAACTCCATAGATGTCCAAATTAAGTTTTGTAAAATTTTATGGAGACTAGACACATGAGGATATGACCACATAAATTTTCAGGATTTTTTGCAAAGCCAAACAGTACAGTTTATTCGGAAAAGTTAGCCCTAAAATGCCATTTTCTGAAATCCGGTAGAACTTCGTTTCTTTCCTGCAATCCAGACATTTACAACAATTATATATAAACTGAGCTCAGCTCAGACCAAATAATCCGAAAGGAAGCTGCCTCTAGTAAGCATTCTATGATAAAGTAAACATGTATCATCACAACAATCGAAGGCATGAAATCTACATCCATACATACGTCATCATCTTCTAAACTTATCAATTATGCATCTTTATATACACTGGACAAAAGATGATTGTCTAGGCTACATGTACAGTGTAACCTACTTCTATAGATCCAGTTTAACATGTATTCCACCTATTATAAATCAGGCGGTCGGTTGGGCAACACCGATAATCCGGCCTGACACTACTATTGCTGCTGGTGTAGCTACATACCAAAACAAGTGTTAACCATTAGTCCATGTACAATTATTCTGTTTCTGGAAATCTATAACATAATCTGTAACATCATATTTTTCTGTATTAGGAACACCCCTAAACTGTACATATCATAGAACATAAAATAGGAGCAATTTCAGTACCTCCGAATCAAAATACCATACGGCCAAGCAGAATCTCAATCCATGGCCCTACATCCTGATGCTCCTGAAAATATGGAGATATAAGGGAGTGAGTTCCTGAGAGAACTTAGTAATGGGTTAGGTATAAGTAAAGGGGGTCTTCATCCGTTACCTGCAATAACAATGTCAGCATGGGCAGTATGCAATATACTATGCATCTTATAATAAACATGAACATGATATACAATGCACATTCATCATCATCATCATCATACGACAACCCCCGAAGGTTGTTTCGCAACCCATCGGAGTCTCTCAATCATCATAGTGGCGCGTAGTACTAGCGTAGGGCGTACGTTCCCCGTAACCATCATTATGAAGTAACAGTCATCATCATCAGGTCTACCGTGGCAACCACACTGGTGGTGATACCGGAACCTGGCACATCATCATCATCAGTCATTAGGTTCAACGAAATGGTCATGCAGATCATGACTCCAGAACCTGGAACATCCCTATTGATCGCCATGCGACCGCAGTACATCATCATCATAGGGGAGTTAAAAGTCCCGCATTCCGTGGTACCTGCAAGCCTTTACGCCTACCATGAAATGAGACTTGGGAATCATCAGGCCCCACCCTCGGCCCAAGAGCTAGTTTCAATCAGTCTTTATAGCATAAGGATCCCCAATGCATATATAAGAAGGTTGAGCCCTTAACTGTAATTAGCAGTCTGTGAGTCTGTCCATGTCATTCCGTCTCCTCTCCACCGTTCAAGCAATCTTTGTCGGCTCTGAACAATCAGTACATTACATTATTATTTTAACTTTTCTCGTAATTTAAGATTCGGCCCAAATTACTAATTTGGCCGATTCTTATCCGTTATCTGTGAAATTCCATACATGAGTAATATACCTAAGTATATCACTATCCGTGCTTAAACATTTCATTTTCCGTGACTAATCATTAACATCATCAACATTGATCATTTTGGAGCATCTTTCCAAAATCGGCCAAACCCTTTTCCAATTCCTCTATAACTTCATATACTTGCATTTCAATCCATTCTACAATCATTCATGCGTTAACATTCCAATTCCCATCATAATCCATCAATTTTTCAATTTGACCCATTTTTGAACTTAGCTCGTATCTCTATCATAGGCATTGATTCGCAACTCATTCTAAGCATTAAAGTTACTTAGAATTATCATATACATACAATTGAATCATCACTTCGTTTCTACACCAAATTATTCAGCTTAACTCTTAGCTCCTTAACCCAATTGGAATTGATCAAAATTCCAAGATTTAAAGTTTTCCTAAATCCTCCCAAGAACCACAATTAAGCATCAATTCCACATTCCCCCAATTTTTGTTCATCATACCTCAAGAACCCTAAATTCCATTTCTTCCAATTCATGGTATATGGTTAGTTTAAAGCTTGTTTCTACTTCATATCTAGCATTAGAACAAGCTTACCTTAACAATACTTCAAGGATTGGACGAAATCCTTCAACCATGAATGGTAACAAAAATGCCTCAAGCTTGAAAATGAGAAGATTGGGTGATTCTCTTGTTGAATCGGTTGCTTTTACAATGATTCTTGCATGAATCTTGCTTCACCTTGAGTTTGGGTGGCTTAAAATTAGAGATTTGGTGAAGGATTGGTGAGGTTAGGATGAGAGTTTTCATGGTTTAGAGTGAGAGTAGAAAGAAGATGAAAACGTTATGAAATGAAAAACATATCATAACTCACGTTTAACAATTTTGCAGCTCCTGGCGCCACCCCTGGCACCATGAACCTTGACTGGGCATTTTCCTCATTCCTGGCACCACCCTTGGCACCACCATCACGCCGCCATGATTCCAGGGGCTCCCAAATTGCACAACTGCTCTGTTTCTCCAGGTTTGGCACCACCATGGTGCCGTAACCCATGGAGCTCCTCTTCTTTCTGTGCTCGTGTCTGTAACAACCCCAAATGGGTCTGTGCCCATTTTGACGGGAAATTGTGCTTTATAACCTCCCAAAACATGTCATTTCCTACAGTTAAACCTTAATTAACTTCATGACTTGAAATTACAACAAAAAACATACCTTTTACTATTGAATCTTCCTTGGTGGCTGTAACATTCTCCCCCCCCCCCTTAAGACTCTTGGTCCTCCAAGAGTAATTTCAGTCTTTCATATTCCTGCGGGTAACGGTCCATTATTTCCTTTTCGGTTTCCCAAGTTGCTTCCTGTTCAGAGTGGTGAGACCATTGCACTTTAACCATTAGGATGAACTAGTTCCTGATCTTCCGTGTGTCTTTATCCAGTAAGGCAACCGGTATTTCTTAGTATGACAAGTCTGGTTCTATCCGTATCTCTTCCATGGGTATGGTCTGTATCGGGTCAATAATATATTTCTTCAATATACTTACGTGGAAGACGTTATATACTGCAGACATATTTGGTGGCAGAGCTAGTCGGTAGGCCACTTTGCCAATCCGTTCCAAAATTTCATATGGGCCAATGTATCACGGTGCTAGCTTGCGCCATCTTCCGAACCTAGTTGTTCCTTTCATCGGTGCGACTTTCAACCAGACCTTGTCACTAACTTTAAATTCCAAGTCACGGCGCCACTTGTTCATGTAAGATTTAGTACGATCATTCGCGGCCTTTAGCCATGCCTGTATCTTCTTTATCTTTTTTGTTGTTTCTTCTATGACTTCGGAGCCCATTTCAATATTGTCCGATGCTTCGAACCAATAGTGGGGCATCATACATCTACCCTCGTACAATATTTCATAGGGTGTCATACCTATTATACTCTGGTAACTATTATTATATGAGAATTCAACTAGAGGTAGATGTCGGTCCCAGTCACCTCCGAAGTCTAGTGCATAACTCCGTAGCATATCTTCCAGTATCTGTATCACCCGTTCTGATTGTCCGTCAGTCTGAGGGTGATATGTTATACTCAAGTGGAGTTGTGTGCCCAACACTTTATGAAATGCCTTCCAGAAGTGTGCAGTAAACCTCAGGTCTCCGTCAGAAATGATGGAGTCTGGTACTCCGTGTAATCAAACGATTTCACTAATGTACAGTTGAGCAAGGTTTTCCAATGAATCTGTCATCCGTATGGGCAAAACGTATGCACATTTCATCAGTCGGTCGACAATAACCTATATGGCATCATGTCGTGCCCGTGTCAAGGGCATACCTGTCCAAAAGTCCATTGTAACATTACCTCAGTTCTGTACTGGAATGGGCAATGTCTTTAGGGTACCTGTCAGTTTCTAATATTCAATCTTCACTCTTTGGCAGGTAGCACACTTTGCCACGTACTGTGCAATCTGTTTCCTCATTCCTGGGCACCAGAAGTGAGATCGCAGGTCATGATACATTTTCTCACTTCCAGGGTGTATACTCAGTCTGCTAGAATGGGCCACCTTGAGAATCTCATCCCAGAGAGCCATATCATTAGGCACGTACAAGCGTCTCTTAAAATACAACAAACCTTGCTTGTATTCAAAATATAGACATATCGTACCTTTACTTTCTCCTGAAACATCTTTCAAGAAAGCATCCTTACCCTGAGATTCATGAATCCTATCCACCCACTCTGATTAGATGGTTAAGGTGCAAATCTGGGTCTGTTCCTATTGTTTCCATCTGTGCCATAAGCTCACCAAGTTTGAATCCTAGACTCGGTTCCCGGTATCTCCACCATTAACTATTCCAGTGTATTTCATACTCAATGCATCTGCCACAGTATTGCCTTTTCCGGAAGTGTACTCGATTGTGCAGTCATAATGTTTCATGTATTCAAGCCACCGTCACTGTCTCATATTCAAATCCCTTTGCATGAACAGGTACTTTAAACTCTTGTGGTCTGTGAAGATCTAGAATTTGCTACCGAGTAGGTAGTGTCTCTATCACTTTAAGCCATAAATGACTGCTGCCAATTTCAAGTTATGTGTCGGGTAATTCTGCTCATGGGGCAAAGTTTCCTCGATCCATAAGCAATTAGATGTTTTTCCTGCATAAGGACACATCCCAGACCCGTCTATGAAGCATTAGTGAATATTTCATATGGTTGAGTTGGGTCCGGTAGAGTTAGAATCGATGCTTCCGTCAATCTTTGCTTCAATTCTTCGAAACTTCGTTCACATGCCTCAGACCATATAAACGATTGACCCTTCTTGGTCAATTGAGTAAGTGGTGTGGCAAGTGCAGAGAATCTGGATACAAACCTTCGGTAGTACCCAGCTAGTCCGAGAAAGCTCTGTATATCTTTCACTATTTTGGGTTGTCGCCACTCCTGTACAACTTTAACCTTCTCGGGGTCCACTGAAATACCGTTTCCACCAATGATATGTCCCAAAAAGGACACTTCCTTCATCCAAAAATCACACTTGGAAAACTTGGTATAAAACCGGTTCCTCCAAAGTGTCTTCAGGGCAATCCTCAAATGCTCCTGGTGAGAAAGAGAACTCAGTAAGGGGTTGATGGCCGATAGGCCCAAACCAAGTCTGCAAGGCCCAAAGTGGGCCTATAAACCCAAAAACCACACAAGAATGCTTGAGTCAGAAACCCAGGAAAGGAGGCGCATTAAAAACGGTTGAAGGCATCATACCCGAACGCACACACTCGCAAACCAAGGTCATACCCTCAGCACATTACAACCCGATGGCTTGCGTATAAGACACATTTGCCACCTGTCCTCTGACACCAACCACTTCTTTCCTATTAAAGTATTACAGATGTGTCACTCTATTAGACAAGACTATATAACCCTACATCAGTCCAACATTTAAGGTAACTATTCACTCTACCCAAGGTCTTGTCACATTATCTGTACCAAATATACTGACTTAAGCATTAGAGAACCCACCGCTGGGCAAAACTCTAGCGTGGTCTATAGATTTTGTCTACTATGCAGATCAACTCAACGAGATATGGAAATGCAGTTGAACATAATCAAGACCAGGAGACAGAGAGTCAATAGGGTGGTGGTCCCTAAAGAAGAACCGCCACCAAATGGCTTGAATCTGAGGACCCTCTCACTGAAGGTTCAGACCCAGAGTACACCAGAAGTATTACCGATGGCACTTCTGTCGATCTAACCCAGGAACTAGCTAGTCTCAGAGCTGAATCAAGTCTAGACAGGAGCAACTTCAGGAAAGCACCGAACGTCCCAAATCCAGCCTTAATAAGAACCATCAGGATGGTAATGGCCAAGGAGAAACAGAGCCGGCGACGGAGGATGAGGCATTCTTAGAATAGATCAATCGTCTCTCATTCCAACCATCGCTCGCACCGTGGGAGGTCTCAGACTCTCAGCCTGGAACTCATCGACCACCATCCCCTGAGAGAAAGAGGAGTTCACAGATCCCGATCACCAAGGAACCGGTACCGATCTCCGAGGCCTGAATGACTGACAAGGGAAGATCCGAGAGATGAGGTCATCAGGTAGCTAACCCGAAGATTGGAAGAATTAGAAAGGGATCCTAGGAGGACTTCAGAAGCAAAGCCATGGGGGTCCACAAATGAAGAAGGCCCGTTCACTCGAAGAATCCGGGAGAGCCTAATGCCAAGGGTATTCAACCTCCCGCATCCTCTGGAAGTCTACCATGGCACAGGCGACCCGGATGCATTTATCCAAAATACAAAAGGGCGATGAACCTGAAGGGCGCAAATGAAATCACCATGTGCGAATGTCTGGAAGTAGCCCTCGGAGGCAAGGCCTCCAACTGGTACAACGCACTGCCTTTGGATTCAATTTCTTCTTTCGGGGAACTCGCTACCAAATTCACAACCCATTTCATCAGGAGCAAGAGGTCAGAAAAGTGAGCAATCCAGATGTTTGACATCAAATAAAGACCGAATGAAGGCATTCAGGAATTCATCAAGAGATTCAACAGGGAGGTCGTGCATGCATCCGATCTCACCAATAACATTCGCATCATGGCATTTGTAAAGGCCTTGCTACCAGACTTAAGATTGGCCTACGAACTATCAAGAAAAGATTCCAATTTTGTCAAATAAATGTACTCAGTCACTCATGAGCACATGATAGCCCAAGAGCTATTGTCCCAACTGGAAGTAAATCCCAAGGTCAGGGAGACGAGGCAGCCGAGGACAGAAGAATGAAAGGGGAATCAAAATTCCAAGAGCTCGGAGGGATGGAGAGGGCAGAGAAAAGAGTTTAGGAAGCCGATATCACTGACCCTTCTCAATGCATCCCAAACCATGGTCTTGGAAGCCTTGAAGAAGGAAGGAAATGTGGATTGGCCGAGGAACATGCTCGAAGGAGCTAAACGGAACGATGGAAAGTATTGCCAATTCGATCGGGAAAATGGTCATGACACCGAACAATGCTACCAACTGAAAAGGTACATCGAACACCTCATCAAGAAAGGTTCACTGGCATAATTCCTGACATTGCCATTGGAAAAAAGGAAATCCCGAGGGAAGGAAAAAATAGATAATGGTGAGTCAGACTCCGACCGGAGATGGAAGAAGCCTCTGGGCCAAGCCACCGGCACGATCAACACCATCACCACTACCCTCGAGTCCAATGAAAGGAAGAGGAAGGCTAGAGAGGTTGCATCCCTCACCTATGGTGGCTTCTCAGACAAGGTAAAATGAGCTGATGGTACAGAAGTGAAGATCCCGCACTACGACCCGCTGGTCATCAGAGTCAGAATCAGAACGATCGACGTTAAAAGAGTCCTTTGCGATGATGACTCAAACGTAGATGTGTTGTTCTGGAAAATATTCAAATGACTGAATCTCAAGTCTAGAAAACTCACCCCGATGAAGACTGCGACTCATGGAGTGGGACCTGAGGAGTTACCTATCCTCGGATCCATCGAGCTGCCAACAATGTTTATGGGTTCGGGCCCAGAATGGGAGATCAGGTACACTACCTTACTGGTCAAGTGGTTAGTCATTGATGTGCCCTCGGCATACAATGCCATCATCGGAAGGGAAACCCAAGGGGTAATTCATTTGAGAAGCAACGTCAAATACTTGACAGTGACGTTCAAGACCGATGAAGGCGATGCATCCATTTACATCAATCAAAAGGAAGCAAAAGATGTGATGACCATCAATCAGAAGACCCCGAACGCTGAGAACCCGAAGACTGAGCATCCAAAGGCTGACAACCCAGGCACAGAGGAAAATGATGACTTGATCATAGAAGAGGTCATGCTAACAGAAGAGCGATCCACCCGAATTACGAGAAACCTTCCTGAGGGAAGCAAAGCTAAAATTGTAATCCTACTTCAGTCGAATAAAGACTTGTTTGCCTATTCTCCAAGTGACATGCCAGGGATCGATCCAAAAAGAATTCAGCATAATCTTTGCGTTAACCCAAACACAAGACCGATAAAGCAAAATCAGCGTACTAACGCCCCCATCAAAAGAGCCTTCATCAAAGAGCAAATTTCAAAGTTACTCGATGCAGACGTCATAAGGGAAGCCTCATATCCTGAATGGATAAGTAACTCGGTGGTTGCCACAAGAGAAGATAGCAACAAGCTACGCATGTGCATCGATTTCACAAACATAAATGACGCTTGCCCGAAGGATTCATATCC
>JBBYHH010442407.1:0-11482 GCA_038382905.1 Daphne laureola
ACAGCTACTATTTTCCTATTTATTCACATCTATACAGGAAATAAGGCCTAATTTATCTCTATGATTTAGGCTAGAATCAAGGCTAAAATCAAGGCCTTTAATGACTGAATTTCCAACAGTAAGCATCTGCGATTTGCTCCACAGGTAAGTGTTATTCACATCATGGTTGGGTAAGAGGTCAAAACGTCGTCATTTAAGTGACTTGGCAACTAAGTGACGCCGTTAAATGTCCACGTCAACAATCCGTTGGCCACCTGGCATTTTAGGCCTAAAAGTCATTAACGGAGATAACGTTTAGGCCTACGTTTCAAATTCGATAAGTTTTAGGCCTAAAACTCAAAAAGTGAAAAAGTTTGAGGTCTAATAAGGCATTTTCCTTTTGTTTTATGCATTTTTTTCAGTTTTACCCTTCCCTTTATGGAAATCTTATTAATGCCCATTTCTTAAAATTACTAATCTCTCCGTCCACAAATTTTGTAGAGTTTGCCATTTTGAGCTATCCAGATCACCAAATTTGCTTTTAAGGAAACATTCTGCTACCAATTTTACCATCTTATCCTATCTTATAGTTTGGACACTCCTGACTTTCTCTAATTTATATGTTTATACTCCCTCGTTGCCTTAATGATTGAAACGTTTAACTTTCCATGTCCATTTGACTTGGATCTTTATATATAATGCCAAATTAACATTTGCAAACAGAAAGTATGAACTTTTATTTCAGAATGTTAGAAAATAAAATCATAGATTAGATGCTGAAAACTGATTGTTTTTTTTATTTATTTATACAAATGGGGTAGGGTTGGGATACCGAAGGCTCGAACTCGAGACCTCTTACAAGTGTCCACAAGAGCATCGACCACTAGGCTAAGTGCTCAGGACGAAAACTGATTGTTTCAATCACTTGAGAGGAGTAATTACTTATTTATCACTGATCTTAAAATTAGGTCCACCGGACTTTTTCAACTACTCACCATAATCTCTGAACTTGGTCAAATTCTACAATGTTTATGGGGCGGAGGGGGTGTTCTTTTTACGCACTAATATTGAATTAACATGTTTAGTATGCTTCTGTTGCAATATATGAAGAAGATTTACAGAAAGTTGGTCTGGTTAGGAAGTTGAAGCATTCTTTTTCAGGGATAGGCTATGGCATGTTATATGTACTGTATATGCTATAGCCAAGTACAATTCTTTATAAGGGTGTGAGTTGTCACTGAATGATAATTGAGTTGTTATACATCTCAGTAGGCTATCTGTTTCAATTTTGTGCACGGTGAACCTCAGCTTAAAATAGACGACTGTGTTTCTCTTGTATTTGAGTAGCATATCGCTGTTAATAATTGTAGCTGGTATGATACAACTAATTACACGCAGACTTTTTATATGCCATGCGATATCTCTAATACACCACTCTAAAAGCATTTCCTTCACAAAAGTGTAAATGTCACCCTTACATTACATCTGATATTCAAGTTTCTTGTATTTGAGTAGCATATCGTTGTTAATGATTGTAGCTGGTATGATACAACTAATAACGCGCGGACTTTTTTATGATGTGTTTTCTCTGATACACCACTCTAAAAGCATTTCCTTCACAAAAGTATAAATGTCACCCCTACATTACATCTGATATTCAAGTTTCTTGTATTTTTTTATTTATCATTTGAGAAATCGGTTGCAACCAAAAAGAATGTTCTTGCTAAAGCATGTTGCAAACTTCGCAGGGAACGGAGTACTTTGACGGAAAAACAAAGAGATATGTAGATTATCCAATTACGGACATATTGCAGATGATGGGTCGTGCTGGTCGCCCTCAGTATGACCAACATGGGAAGGCAGTCATTCTTGTACATGAGCCCAAAAAAAGCTTCTATAAAAAGGTCAAACCGAAACTTCTGCTTAGTTTACATCTTTTCTGTTTCCTGACACATCTCTCTCTGCTTCAGTTTCTATATGAACCATTTCCAGTTGAAAGTAGCCTTAGGGAGCATTTGCATGACCACATAAATGCAGAAATAGTTGCAGGAACGATGTCTCACAAAGAAGATGCTATGCATTATCTTACATGGACCTACTTATTTCGGAGACTGGTATGTTTTGATCATCAGTTTTAGAAATTCTCCCCTTTTTCGTAATAGAAAAAGTGAAAAACATGACATTTAGATGATCAAATTGGAAAATTCTTTGATGTACAACCAGCATGTTTTTTCCTGCACATGAAAAGGTTTCGAAGAGTCTTCCATCATTATAATACCGTGTACCTGTGTTGCTTCTACACTCTATTTGCTCCCAAAATTTTCCCCAATTTTCTTTTAAATAACAATATATTTCACATCAATTTTTAAGAACATCCCTATAATTTCTTCAAAGCAAACAAATAGAGCCCTAGAAATTTTTGCTTGGGAGTAGCAAATTTTGATTGTGATGGAGCTGTCTGTTGTATCTATTGACTTGGGTTTCTTTTGGAAATGATTGGTCAATCTTCAATGCCTTTTGTGGTAAAGGAAAAAATGAATTTCACTTGTATCCCCTATTTGTTTATTTGTTATTCTTCTATAGCTGGAGATAGTGAGGTTTGTCAGAGGAATTATAAGGACCATTTGGGGTAGGAGCAAGTTTCTTCCGTTGACAAAATATGGGTGTTTAGGGTTGTTAATTGGTATAAATCCACATTGTCAGGTTTGAGGATCTGATGATGCTTGTAGAGAGACTTCTCCACCCTTTGCTAATTGGTTGTAGGTTTGGATGCTTTGAAATATTCATTACCGCTGTAAATTGTTGTTTGCTCCGTTGTTATGGTCATGGTCATGGAACAAGCCTATATTAAGCCATTTCAACAGCTTGCGCTTGAGCTGATCTGTTGTGTGATGAAAATGTCAGGGTTTCAAAGTGGTGGTTAACCCATAGATTTGAACTTGGGCTTAAGGTTGAAAGATGAGTCACATTATACTATTAGCTTAAAGGTGTCTAGGTGTTGTAACTCAAAAGCGTTTTTTAGGGCGGAGGGAGGTGGATTGTAACTAGAACAGACAGTAAAACTAACGGAGAATGCTATAGACAGTCACTTTGCACACTCTTACACACACTCCCATTAAACACATCCCATGTATTCATTTTGGTGGACCCAAAATCAAGTAGGCCCACAAAAGTTATTACATGGCAAATTTTAAGTGGGAGATTGTCCAAGAGAATGTCCAAAATGACTGTCCATAGCATTTCCCAAAACTAAATATCAAGAAGAAAATAAGGATGCTGCTGCGACGTTACTTAAGGCATTAGATCAGCCAATATCCTTGCATTTCATCGTCAACTTTGTTTGTCATTTTGTGCTGAGCTTATCCTGTCAAATGCTCTCACTTCGGAGGAAAGGATTTTATTTGGGAGTCCTGATGCCCGACAAAACCTGAACTTGTTGATCATAATATCCTGATTGTTTCTTCTAATTAAGAGCCTCACTGCTGTTGTTACAGATGGTTAATCCAGCCTATTATGGATTGGATACTGCTGAAGATGAAATGCTTAGTTCTTACTTGTCCAGGTAACTCAAGTTGTTGCTGACTTCTGGCTTTATCAACATGTTTTTATCATGCATTAGATGCATTTTCATGTCTTTGCAGATTGGTTCTGAGCACTTTTGAAGATCTGGAAGACAGTGGCTGCATCAAAATTACTGAAAATAATGTGGAACCTATGATGTTAGGCACCATAGCATCACAATATTACTTGAGCTACATGACCGTATCAATGTTTGGATCCAACATTGGACCAGATACATCTATTCAAGTGAGTGGAGCTGAAGTATTTTCTTTTTACTGTCAACTTTTGCTATTATTGCTTGGTAACGGTGAGTTGATTATAACAGGTGTTTCTGCACATTCTAGCTGGTGCTTCGGAATACAATGAACTGCCGGTGAGACATAATGAGGTACATTTCTGAAGCAAAATTTTGTCCGTGGGTATTTAAATCTGTTGGTTTCCTTCCTTTTTAGGGGGGGGGGGGGGGTTGCTGGTTTTGGTTTTGATCGTTTCAGGAATAACAAGAAAAATGATATGCACAACTTCCTTATCTTTCTTAGGAAATTTATAATGAAGGATTATCCCAGAGAGTTTGGTACCCAGTTGACAAGACTCGCCTTGATGATCCCCATGTGAAAGCAAACCTTCTCTTACAGGTCTCTGTTCATCTATAATTCATGTGTGTGTGAAATTGAACTTGAAATATTTCTTTTGCATCTGCTAAATGTTTTCCTTACTACTGGTGACTGTTCAGCTCCATTACAACAGTTAAGATATACTGATTAATGTGCTTTGTAATTTGTTCCATTGTTCAGGCACACTTTTCACAGTTAAAGTTACCAATCAGTGACTATGTTACTGACTTGAAGTCGGTCTTGGACCAAAGCATAAGAATCATTCAAGCAATGATAGATATATGCGCTAATAGTGGATGGCTTTCCAGCTCCCTTGCTTGCATGCATCTGCTACAGATGATTATGCAGGTAATCTCTCTCTCTCTCTCTCTGATCATCTTAGACTCTGACCAATTATATACTATTACCAACTCAGCAACCCAATTTCACTGTTCCTCATACAGTAGCAGACTTTAACCAACAATGCTTCTTATTCTTGTAAGCTTTAGACATTTCGATCCATCGAGTTGACTATGTTACAGTCACGTTCAACTTAACTTCTTTTATTGAAATGCTAAAACCGGTTATTCTGATTCTCCTAGTGTCAACGTGGAAAATGGCTTTCTTCGATGACCTCATAAGCCACAGCTTTTTTAATGTGTCATTTTTCTTTACAGATTCGTGGTTAAAAAGTTACGGAAAAACCCCGCGTCCCTTTTTTTTTTAATACTATCTTTAACAACCGTTCAACTGTCTTATACTTTGCAAATGAACCCCAACTGTTTATCCTTGCTATGTTTATGTCTACAATTACTCTCTGCATATCAGTGACTTAATTGAAGATAAACAAAGGATATTGACTTGTATAGCGCAAAACAGTTTTCCCCCTTGTCCTTTCATTTTCCCCATCTTTATGCATACAAATCCTGACATTTATGCATATGACAACTTGGCCGACACTCCATTATATTCCATTCATCACAATAAATTTGAAACAAATAGTTTTCAACATCTTTTCAATAATTCCCCCCCACCCCCCTTCCTCCTCCTCCTCCCCCTCCAACTCCAAGATAGATGATATGGTTTGACTTTTGGACTTGTATTTGACTCGAAACAATATTTTTAGAAAATAGACGAATTCAATTTTATATGCATATAAATTATTTGACTTTATATCTTAAAATCATGAAGGAAAAAAAATTATAGATTAAATGATAGTAAATGAATCAGCTTTCCTGGGATGGAGGGAGTACTTTTTAACGTTTTAAGTTTTTTTTTTCAAACAATTTATGAACAAGTTAATTTGATGTGTGTAGTTTATGAATATATTTGTTGTAAAACAAAAATTTATTGAAGAATAATATACGGAGTATATAAACTCAAATCTAAGGAACATGTAAATCAAACATTCCAATTAAGAAAGTAAAATGTTTGTTTCTCTACAGATTTATGTAAAAATTGTAGAACTAGGGGTGTGTTTTTTTTATAATTGTTTTGGAGAATTTGGTGAAGTATTTGAAAATTAATGTAATGTTTTTGAGAGAAGAATTGGAGGGAAAGGGTTGATCTGATGTTTTGTTGATGGATTTTTGATGAAACAATGATTAAGAAACACACCTGATACAGCCTCCACTAGATTGAAATAAGTTAGTCATACAAGCTTTCTCCTCGATGTTTTATCGCCACAGCAATGCGCGGTGTGATATGACAGCAATGGATGTCTTAATATAATGACTGTGATCGTCAAGTTCCATGTTTGGACTACGTGGAACACCCTCTTGTTTTGTGTAGTCAAATCTTCTATCAGAGAATTTCATAACAAAATATGATTTTACTACATTTTATTACCAGTATTTAAAGGGACGCTGTATAATTTTACTGCATTTTATTACCAGTATTTAAAGGGACGCTGTATAATTTTCTCATCTAAACTATGACTAGTACAGCTATGATATGTCCACATGTGAAGATCTCTACCTGTCGCTGAGCCATTCTGAATTGTTCGAGTGTTCATTGCTTCTTGGTTAAGTTTCATAGCCTGTATATCTACATTCATATTGATGTCTTCACCATGTTAATCGTGTGTAAAATGAATCAACCTCTGATTGTAACTTTATATTATATCCTCATGTCCTCCGTATTCATGCCAATATTTTTGTATTGATTTATTTTTATCTTATCATCTCAGGGCATGTGGTTTGACAGTGATTCTTCCTTGTGCATGCTGCCATGCATAAATGATAACATTGCTTCCTCCCTTGGTAAGAAAGGAATTTCAAATGTACAGCAGCTATTGGAATTTCCTAAGAAGACGTTGAGTACAATAATTGGAGATCTTCCTGATTCAACATTATACCAGGTACGAATCCAAGCACATAGCGTCAATAGCCCCTCATGCTCTGATTACAATAACCAAGTCATCCAACCTAGTGATATGTCATTGATGCCAAGCTATATGACTGCTTTCATACGTTAAGCTACGGGTTGCGGACTCTACTTTGATAAGGTCCATCAAGCACTTGGGCCTTTTAACCACAAGATTCAGACTTCAAAATAGTTATGTGCTAACTTAGATTAGCTATTTTCTGAATTCAACCTATTCGGAAGTTTATATTTGTTGTCCATCGAGTTATTATTGGTTCTGGTGACACATCTTGATTATTTATGCCATTTTATTTCTGTCAGGATATACAGAATTTCCCTCGACTACGAGTGAAACTAAAACTTGAGAAGGGCACTGATATCGGGAAATCCCTTGTATTAAACATCAGATTGGAGAATACTAACCATAGAGGCAACACATCAAGGGCGTTTACCCCTCGATTCCCCAAGGTAAACAATTTAATTTATTTTTTGTTCTGCCTTCGTAACCCTTCTGAGCAGTTGAGCTTCCTCTGCAGATCAAAGATGAAGCTTGGTGGTTGGTTCTTGGTAACACTACTCTGGGTGAATTGCATGCTCTTAAGAGAGTGTCATTCACTAACCGCTTGGTTACACGAATGGAATTACCATTAGGCTTGACAAATTTCAAGGTACTATTGTAAGCATTCTCGGTAGACAGAAACATGATAGAACAAATTTTCTGTTCAAAATTCACCAGATCGGGTTGAGTTTTATACTATTTTGTTTCCTTAAAGAAACTGAGCAGTAGAAGAATATGGGGCATAAAGATATCCATAGTTCTCTCAGAGCATACGTATTGGAAGTGTTATAGCCTTATAGGGGATTATCTGTCCTTTTCTTTTCTTTTCTTTTTTTTTTTGGCTGGGGCTTAGTAAGTTTCTCTTCTCCCTCCCTTAACTGTAGCATTGGTATTGGCACCTCTTATTACTTGTTAGAGAAGCTAACCATAGCTTTTTGTTGGAAACGGTAGCTGATGCCAAACAACAGGGTTCTCTAGCAAATTTCGGAGCGTTCATTCCTCCTAGTGTTCTTGCATTAGTTTTTGTTCATCTGCGAGTCGCTTGTCCTGATGATGATGTTTTTTTTTTCATTTGCTTCAGGGGATGAAACTACTTCTAGTTTCAGACTGTTATATTGGTTTGGAACAAGAACACTCCATCGAAAATCTCACCACCGATGCTTGGGAAATAGAAGCAGCACTTTGAGGAAGGTTTGGGGGCATCGAAAACTATTCTCTGATCCCTGCAAACTAAAAGCTTCCCTTTCAACGTCCCTCGACTTTGATCGGTTTAGGATCTGTAGTCGGTCGTGGTTTTCTGGATTGCATGCTAAAGAATGATGATTCTTTGGGTAGATCGTACCCAAGGTTCATGCCAACATTTTATTTTGTTCTCATGATTTCAGAAAAAAAAATGAAATGCCTGCCTGTTGTTGGTTTATCTCTGCAGTATTGTCTGTACGCAGGGCGAGCTTGAAGGTGCTTAACTCAGTGAAATCTATAGCTGAGATGTAACAGCAGTTTCGATTTAATCTTGTGGATTAATCAATTAAGTAAATGTAGGTATATGAAAAACTATTGCTACTACAATTTATGTAAAGACCATGACAAATTTACAATCCTTAACTGTAAATGTACCTTAAATGCGAAATACTCCAATTTAATTTCACAGGTTGAGCTCCCTTCTGCTAAGATTAATACTCCCATTTTCAAATAATTCATCCTTTTATTTTTGCTATTTATTTGGTGGATTGCTTCAATCATGAGTAAAAGAAAAAGTAATTAGACGACGTTTTAATTATTATTACTCGTAAGCTTGGGTAAATAACCTCTGGTTTGGGTGAACCATGAGAGGAGCAGCACGCTGCAAAGTCAAGCCAAATGCCTCATCCATATTAAGCTTCTCAGGGACCAACCCATCGGCCAACTCCCAATTGAAAGCGTGCACCAAAGTGGCCGCCATCAGCTGCACCATCCGCAACCCTAAGCTCATACCGGCGCAGATTCTACGCCCTGCACCAAATGGTATGATCTCAAAGTCGTTCCCTCTCACGTCCACATTGGGCTTCTCCCCACCAGCCAAGAACCTCTCGGGCCGAAACTCAAGTGGGTCGGCCCATTCTTTTGGATCACGCGATATGGCCCATACGTTCACTAGCAGAGTGGCTCCCTTGGGGATGTGGTAGCCGTTGATCTCACAGCTCTCCGCGGCCATTCGTGGCAAGGAGAGAGGTGTGGATGGGTGGAGTCTGAAGGTTTCCTTGATCACAGCTTGAAAGTAGGTCAATTTGGGGAGGTCTAGTTCGGTAACAAGCCGGTCTCGGCCCACAACGGAGTCCAACTCCTCTTGGACTCGGCCCATCATTTTAGGGTGCCTAATCAACTCCGCAATGGCCCATTCCGTCGTGCTCGCTGATGTATCTGTACCCGCTGTAAACATATTCTGCATCATACATATAAACAAACCAAAAAAAAATGTTAGCTCTTAATCCTAAAGATATTTACCAAAAAAATGGAAAAGTTAAAAGAAGAGAGTATGTACCAATAATAGTGCTTTAATTTCTGTGTCAGTGAGCTTTCCTCCTCCTTGATCATCACTTTCCTCCATTAAGGAAATCAAAGTGCTCAACATATCAGTAGTACTGTGTTGGTGACCATTGATTTTGTGTTCTTCAAGGATTTTAGCCAGAAAGGAGTCAAATCTGTTGTGGAGTTTCTTCATCTTAGCTTGAATGCCCTGTAAGTCAAGCCACTCCAAGGCTGGGATGTAGTCACCTATGTTGAATGTACCGGCTAGGACCATCAACTCAACCACCATGGACTTGAACTCATCAGCTTCTGGATCACTAACTCCACTACCATCACCAAACACCCTCTTCCCAATCATCACCCGCCCTAATGCGTTCACTGTACACACGTTTAGAAGTTGCCCCAAATTCACCTTTCCTGATTTTGCAAGGGCTTGCACAAGAATACCTATCTCCCCCTGAAATTAACTAACATGCATTAATTAATTAATTATGTGGTTGCACTAAAAGTGTTGTTAAGTGTTGTTGATGTTCACAAGTTATTTGTCTCACATGCTTAGTGAAAACCAAGAATCAGGATCCCATGGCTGGCATGGCATACACTTTTTTCATCTTTGCTGATGTCTGTTGAGAGGAGTTTGTATGTGCAAAGCTTCGACCAGATGTCCTTTATGTTACTAAAATCTTATATTTTTATTTTTATTTTTCGGTTTCCCAACCAGTTCCCTAAGCCCACAGGTTTAAGTAATTTGGGCCGGGCACTGCAGAGGCAAGGGCGGCCCTCCCAATGCTGCCTATTCTATATATATGTGAGGGTCGTGATTCGAATCTTGACCATACTTAAGGGAGATGGAGTCCTCATCCACTTCACCCAACAGAGGGTAAATCTTTTATTTTTTTGTTATATTCTTTCACTGCATAGGAGATTCGGTCTTTATTTATTTTTTCGTAAGCATTAATTTAAATTTCAAATGTATTAAAATTTCTAATTTTTTTTTAATAGATTATACTCCCTCCGTCCATTTTTAATAATTACGTTTTTTTTTCAGCATTTAATCTATGTATTTTTTTCTTCTACATTTTGATATATAAAATTAAGTAATATATATACGTAAGATAAATCAATGTGTTTAGTTTCTTAAAATATATTTTTTAATTTTTCTAAGAAACTTCTTCCTAATAAAAAAATAAGTCAAATAAAAATTCAAAAGTCAAACGTAACTACTAAATAAGGACGGAAGGAGTAGTATTTACTCTTCCGCTCAAATTTATGTATAATATTAGAAGTTACACTATTTTTTAGTAACTCTAATATAAATATTTTATGCGATATGAATTATGTTAAAGTGTGATTTTAGAAATAAAGATTATAAAAATCATTCTCTCACTGAAGTTGATGCATTAAAAAATATTATTGACTCAGGGAGATTAAGGAATCTAGATGATGTCATGTTTGTTAATTATTTTATTACTTCTAAGAGTCGGAAACACTGACCTGGCGCACGTGTCTAAAGTCATCAAGAGCCTTCCCGGAAAAGAGGTGGACGGAGCTGATCTTCCGGAGCATGCGCCACCGCGGCCCGTACGGCGCGAACACCAGATCCTGGTAATTGTATGCTATATACTTGGCTCCGGCGTTCGGCGGCCTGCTTGAGAAGTTCGAATCATTGACTTTCAGAAACTGCTCGGCCACAGTCGCCGAGGCCGCCACCACCACGTCAACAAACCCCATGCGGAAGTGCATCAGCGGCCCGTACCGTTTGGCCATCTCTGCGAAGCTGTGGTGGGGTGTGATCCTGATGTGGGGAAGGTTCCCCACAATGGGCCACGGCCGGGGACCCGGTGGTAGGCTCCGGCCGTGACGGCCCAAGGCATTTAGGAGGAAGTAGATGAAGATGGCGGCAAGAATGGAGTAAATCACGTACGGTGACATTTTAATATGTGAGATTGATGACCATAACGGTAATCCCTTAAGATATATATATAGTACTAATAAAATAAAAGACTTTGAAGAGATTCATCAAAAATAAAAAAGAGTTTGAACAGATGTTGTAGGTACGTGTAAACGGAACGTGAGGGTGGTAAGTAAGCCTAATTATACAATATATGTATACCGGTAAACAAAAATGGAAACAACATTTAAAAATAAAATCAAAACGGCTTGGAATACAAAATGGTGGTAGGAGAAAGGAAGTTGAAACCGGTAAGTAAGAAATAAAAATAGGACAAAAAGCACCATAAAACTCCTCAACTTTTCAATTATCTAGAATCGATCACTAAATTTTGAAATTGTACCAATTTAACTATCGAATCTCTGATTTTCTAATGGTTTTTCACATAAGAGAATGACGTGATTAAGGTATGGGAAAGCGACATGATATTCTATTAACGTATATGGGTTTTTTTAATCGAACACTTAA
>JBBYHH010442518.1:0-11481 GCA_038382905.1 Daphne laureola
AAGGACCTGAATGAGACAAAATATGAAGTTAAGGGACTCTAGTAAGACAAATTCTTAAAATAAGATCCAAATAAAATATTTAGTAAAGTTAAGGGACTAACGGTGCATTTTACCCATTTTTTTAGGATATAACGAAACACATTAATTGTTAAAAAGTTCCTTAAATAAAGCATGTCAATTTTTCTATAACAAAGTGAAATGTTTCAGTTTTTGTTAGACAAGTAAAGGGATTGGATTTTATTTCTTGGTTCCTTTAAGTGAACCAAGCTTAATTATAAGGGTTAAATCAAAACTAAAACCGGTTAATATTTGTTAATTAGTATAATTCAAATTAGTTTATTTTCGGGGGGAAAATCATGCCAACCTTTTTTTAGACCTTTTTTTTTTTATGAGAAACTAGCCAACCTTTTTTGACGACTTAATCCGTGGATTAATCCATATATCTAGTTGATTAATCTGGTTATGTAACTAAAATGTTGAAATTTATATATATACTAAATAAATTGAGTAGTCTCCTTTTTGTTTTTTGGATAGGCTCCTTGTTTTAGTTGTAAATTGTTGAAATATCTGATTAAGTTTACATATTTAAGTCGATATTTAAAACTCATAACATTTAAATAAATCATTTTTGGAACGCATGAGTAATTCGTAACAGTGATGTTGTTGTACAGCAGCAAGCAACTCCTTAAAGTTAAAAGTTAAAACCATCGGACATTTGAATGGTTGGGATGTAAAAACGGGACGCTGTTCCTATCAATCAATTTGTTAATATATGTACAAGTCCAACTGAACAGCACGATAACAAGGTAATTAGATTTGTTCTCTTTCCTTTTTGTTTAATGGTAAATTGAACTGATACGGTATATAAATATTGGTTCGGCTCGAGCCCTCCCTATCTGGTGTGATGAGACTTTTCTTCCCAGGTGAATGGGGTTTAGAGTCTTTCTCGTTTGCTTTGTAGGTACAAATTGACTCGGGTGAAGAGGTTTTAGTATCATTTTGGACGTTGGTTTGTGACATTTGGTGTGCAGGTGTGGATCTCGTTTAAAATCTCATTTTTAGATATTTTTTGGAGAGTTCATGTAGATACATGTTTGCTTGATGCGATATTGATGGTGGTTGGTTGCCATTGAGTTGACTGAAGATGTTATGGTCAAATACGTGTTTCAGGTCTCGTGACTTTTTGTTGGGAGTTCCACGGCGACGCTTCATACTGCTTCATGTCATTTTCCAATTTCATTATTAGGACTTTTACTTATTGTGTTCTGTTTATTTTGATTGAACGTTTTTTAATATGTTTGTTTGGTTTTATTTTCCACGTCTTAATTTAATATGACATCAAGAATGTTTTTGGCTCGCTATTGGTTGGAACCAGTTTATTTTATCAGAGTTTGTTTTTGCTAGTTTTGTGTTTGTTGGCATTAGCGTGTGATATTCAATGAATAACCTTCCCTTTAAAATAAATAAATAAATAAAATTAAATATACAAGAATAGTCATTCTTTAATATTGGAGTTATATAAGGTGTGGTTTTTGAGAATTCATTTAGTTTTTAGGGAAATTTACAAAAAACTCATGAAAGGTTTAGCACAAGTTTCAGTTTTCTCCTAGCATTTTTTAAATTCTACAAAAAAACCCCATGAGATTTATAGAAATATACAATTACGTTACATAAAAAACATCTTTTTATTCCCTGAATGCGGGTTAACTACAAGACCATTCTATAGTTCTTGAACTTAATAAAAATGTATACTGTAGTTACGGTAAAAAATGACCTGCGAATTTAACTTAATTAAATAAACTCTACACATAAAAATCTTGAACAAACAAATTACATTAATTATTAAAAAGTAAAATGAAATAATTATGATTATTTCATAAAGGGAGTGTAATACTATAACGTGGAATAATTCAAATTTAAATAAAAGGGAGTATAATAAAGGGAGTTCTGAATTAATGATGCCTTTTGTCTTACGTCAATCAAACAAAAATAAGAGTAATGGAATTGATATATCATAAAAAGCGTATTCAGAATTCACAAATACTCCACTCCAAGACGCCTTTTCTAATTTAGTTGCGCTAGCACGCACACCGACAAAAGAAGAGAAAGAAAACAATTTGAATAAAAATAATAATCTGATTAAAATTCAAGAAGTAGAGTATTAGCAACGTAAGCAAACTTGGAATGGGGATTATAAATGAATGTTGTTAGAAAATGTGTTTAAGAGTGATAAGTACAAGCCTAATCTAGTCCACTTACGAGGTGATGCCTTGTATAGCTTGACAGAACATTACTACATAACAACTCACCTATAATTAATAAAATGGATACGCAGTGATAAAGTCAAACTTTTTTTCTAAGAGTGATCATTATTATTTTTAAATATTATCATAAATAAAATAATATTATGATCCGAGTAATTTAATACAAGTAGTTTGACTTAAATAAAAGTAATATATATCAAAAGTATTAAAAATATAGACATTTGATAAATAAAAAATAAAAAAGACTTACAAATGAGAAGCTTTTAAATTTTGATAAATTTGGATCGAGAACTTGTTTAGAAGTTCCAATTTTGGAATAATTGTCAACTCTCAGTATTTATGTAGCATCTTTCACATTTTTTTTAAGCTTGATTGATTTTACATTGATTTTCATTCACTAAATTAACAAATGAATTTCTTATGCTTAATAAAAAGTTCAGCTGTTAATTCGTGATAAATTGAAAAGTTCAGGAGATTTTTATTTTTTTTGCTATTTCCTATTTTTTTTGTTATGAGTTATCACATTTTCAAATAAATTAAAGTAACAAAACTAAAGTAAACAAATTATAATTAAAAATATTAAATGAGTAAGTTTCATTCTACATTTCCAACTTAGATAGCACAATTGTCAACATTAATCAATGAACCAGATTGGAGGCTGATGTCGCCGCAGTGTCGGCGGACTGGGTTCTAGAGGGAGAGGGACAAAGGGTGAGCTGCGCTCGATGAGATTGAATCGATTTTTAAAGATTGTTTTATTTTCATAAGCTATTTTATTTTTGTAAATTATTTAAAGTGGGTGAGTTGAGTTCAATTGGTTGGATAGATCAATTTGGAGTAAAGTGGGTACAAAATTAAGTGATAATGGGTTAGATTGTTGAAATAGTATTGAGTTTAGTGAATTGAAATTAATAGATTAAATTTTAAATAACAAATAACATCCCTAATTATTCTAAATGTACATTATATATCTCTATATTTAAAAAAATCTCAGAGTGGCCACTGTCATCCCTGACCAATGAACAACTTACCACAATCCGGATCAACAGATGCCCCTAATGCCTGTAACGGCTATCTCCATAAATATAGTCACCTTAGTAGCATAATCACACCGATCAAACCCTCCTTAATGGACTTTGGCACCACCCTTTAAATAGGGTAGTGTCCAATATACAAACAGTACGAATTATACTCAGATACACCCTCATTTGTCTCTGGTTGATTTGTCTTTTTTTGCAGGTTGTCCGTTTTCTCTCAACACACTTAAGCTTTAGATTAGTGATTTATTATCAATTTGACGCCGTGTATTGAACAAGTTCATTTTATTACTCCTATTAATTAAAATACTGTAGAAAAATAAAAAAAAAGGCAAGTTCAAAGATTAGTGATTTCTACCTTTTTCTATTTTTAAGGAAGATCCTCTTTTCTTGCCACGTTGAGCATCGATCTTTTCACTCCCTTCCTGAGGCTGGAGTCAACCACACAGCATTGTTAATTAATCCAACCACATTAATTAATTTCATTAATTAAATTAAATTAACAAACCTCCCTCCCTAAGCACCTCTCTCTCTTCTGTAATAATAAATCTATCTATAATCCCGATTCTGCCCCGAATGGTGAGGGACAGGATCGTCATTGAAGAGCATTTTTAATTACAAAATGTAACAGTTTTTGAGCCCCATTATTTTAGTTAGCATCTGCTACGTTTGGCGCGTATATAAACCAACTGACCGCAGAAACACACGAAAAGAAAGAGATCAAACGGCAAATCGCTTTGAAAAACCGAACAGGAAAAATCAAAACAAAACAAAACAAGAGAGAGAAAGAGATTGTGTTGTTCGTGTGTGTGTCTGTGTGTGTGAAACCACCAAGTAGAGAGAAAGAAGAAGAAGAAGAAGAAACAGGAAAAGCAAAACAAACTCCAGGAGAAACACAGTGTGTGTGTGTGTTTATGTCGCTTGGCTAGAGAGAGAAAGAGAAAGAGAAAGAGAAAGAGAGAGTTTTTCTGTGTGTGTGTTTGTGTGTGTGTGTGTATGCGTGTGTGTTTGTTTCTCTCTCTAGAAACGCACGCACGCGCGCATCCGGAAAAGCTTCCACTCCGTTTGATTTGATCATCAAGGGGGCCGGGCCATTGTGGTACCACCACCACCACCGCCTCCGCCGATTGCAATCCGGCTACCGGAGTGATGGAGCAGGGGCCCCAGTCCGATCCGGGACCCGAAACGGGCCTCCAAGGTCAGTCAGTCAGTCTCCGATTTCGATCCCTCTTTCTGGGTTTTGTTTTGTTTTGTGTAATGTGGAAAAAAGGAATGTGATGTAAATTGTAATGTCCTTTCTCTCTTTTCCCGGGATGAATGAATGAATGTAGAGTCTGTTTACCGGTTGGGATTTGAATCCTATCCGGAGCGCCTGGACGAGCCCGATTGTATCTACTACTTGAGGACAGGCTACTGCGGCTATGGCGACAGGTGTAGATTCAATCATCCCCGTGATCGTGCCAAGGTAAAAAACAATTCTTCCTCAATTTGCTTCCAATTTAGGATCACTGTGTGTGGATGATTGCTTTTCTTTCTCCTTCATCATCATCTCGATGCACCCCGATACCATGCCTCCTTCTGGGTTTGGAATTCTAGTGTGTATTTGAGATCGATCTGCACAGATCATACAGCTGATTTCAGGATTTGCTGCTCTTGTGATTCACAGGTCCTTGGTGGTGTTGCTAGACCCGGTTCAGTGGACTACCCGGAGCGGCTGGGTCAGCCCGTCTGTCAGGTACCCCGTTTCTTGAATGCATTCCCCTACTGCTACTGGACTGCCTTTCAAGAATGTGCAATGTTTGCTCCCACTTCTGGCTATTCTTGCAATTCCTTATGACTATTGGTATTTGCTTGATTTTTTCATGACATGAGAATGGTGGTGAAAGTTTTAGATATTGTCACCTGATCTCTGTGTTGCAGTATTACATGAGGACTGGAACCTGTAAATTTGGGGCTTCCTGCAAGTACCACCACCCTAGACAGGGAGGTGGCTCTGTTAGCTCTTTGACGCTGAATTATTATGGGTATCCACTGCGCCCGGTGTGTATACATTCTCAGTAGCACCTCATCAACTGAATTGCTTTTCTTGAGAATTCGAGTTTGTTTTATGTGTATTGGTGATTGTGGCTTTTCCGTGAACTTTCAGGGTGAGAAGGAGTGTTCTTATTATGTGAAAACTGGACAGTGTAAATTTGGGTCAACCTGTAAGTTCAATCATCCCGTGCCTCCACCCAGTCTGCACCTCCCAGTCCCGTCTCCAGCACCTCAAGTAACACCAATGCCTGCGCCAGTACCTGCTCCTACATTATATCCAACAATGCAGTCACCATCTGGTCCTTCATCGCAACAGTATGGTGTAGTAGTGGCAAGGCCTCCTCTGCTTCAGGGCTCTTATGTTCACAGCCCCTATGGTCCTATGCTGCTGTCCCCTGGCATGGTTCCTCTCCCAAGTTGGAGTCCTTACCCGGTATGTGACATAGGCTTTTTCCTTTCCATAGATAAGGTGATCGATCCTTTTATCATGATATCTTAAACTCTTCACTGCCTCGGTTTTAGGCACATGTAAATCCTGGTACCCAGACCAATATTGGTTCAACCTCAATTTATGGGATAACTTCTCTATCACCTTCAGCAGCTGCCTACACTGGAACCTATCAACCTGTACCCTCCAGTGTTGGTCCTTCAAGTAGTCTCCAAAAGGATCAACCATTTCCCGAGAGGCCTGGCCAGCCAGAATGTCAATATTTCTTGAAAACAGGCGATTGTAAATTCGGATCCTCATGTAGGTACCATCATCCACCAGAAGCAATTACGCCAAAAGCGAATACAAGTGTCTACCTTAGTCCAATTGGTCTTCCTCTGCGCCCAGTAAGTTTTTGCTTCAGACTAGCTTGCATGTCATAGACCCTACCAAACTTTGGTTTGTCTGTCAATTCTCATATTGCTCATTAATGCTGAACTAAATTATACTCCTATTACCTTAGCCTTGTTGTTGGTTTACCTCAAATCCACTTTGTACAGTTTTATTTAAGCAGAACATGGATGATTGTTCTTGAAATACTGATGAGCATTGCAAAAGGTACTTAACAGCCTCAATGTGCTTTGGCTTTTGCACCTATCATTTATTATGTGTATACAATACTTAAACTGTACGTAGCATTATGTGTTTAAAATAATGGAGCGGATTCATCATACAATTCTTCAGAGGCCACACTTAGCATTCTTCAGCTTGTTGTTGCATTTATGAGATTCCGTTAAGTTTCTTCGAGAATATGCTATGCTGTTGAATGGACAGTAAATGTTAACCAGGATCATCAAAATTGTGCAAAAAATCTCTTTCTGACCTTAAGGTGCCATGATGAATAGAAGTGGAAAATAACTTATTTTGCCTTTTCAATCATAAAGTCAGAATGAAGTAGCAAGAAACCTGCATTTTGGAACTTGTTACTTGGGATTAAAATGTGGATTCTGATTCAAATCATTGTTACCACGCATTTCATCTCTCATTTCCCAATTTCTCGTTCTGGGATCATTGATCCTTGTTTGCTCTTTTAGCATGTTTAACTTGCAACTGTTTTTACATCACTCTCTTGTGAGATAAGTTTTCACCAGTGGATTTGACTAATTCCGGCCTAACCTTCCTTTTTTGGACTCAGAATATGATGTTAGTTTCATGACCACTCTCCTAATTTCACCTCAAGCAGGAATTCTATACTCTGCAACATTGTTTGGAGGGCTTTTGTCGCCTTCTCATCTCCTTTCCCTGTTTGTATCTATTTCTTTCCTAGTATACTTGTTCTGCAGTGTAGCTTAACTGTTACAAATATAATCTCAAATATTGCATCTGCCGTTCCTTCTGCGTTTCTTTTGTTTTCCCTACAAATGATTTGCATTTCGTGGTAAGAAATATATTGCCTATCATGGTTGTGTTCTCCAGTGTAGAAATTAATCTGCTCCCTTCATGTTACTGGTTACCAGGGTGCACCACCTTGTTCTCATTACACACAACGTGGCATCTGCAAGTTTGGGCCAGCATGCAAATTTGATCATCCCATGGGAACATTAAGTTACAGCCCATCGGCTTCGTCCCTTGCTGATATGCCAGTTGCACCCTACCCTGTTGGCTCTTCTGCTGGGACTCTAGCTCCATCATCGTCCTCTTCAGATTTGCGGCCAGAAGTTGCTGGAGCCACCAAGGAAACCGCTGGAGCTAGAATATCTTCATCGGTAGGCACATCCAGTGAATCAGTTGGCTCAGTTTTCTCTAAGAGTGGACCTCTTCCTCCTCCAACTAACTCAGAGTCCGGTCAGAGCTCTACAAACAGCAATGCAGAACCACGCAGTTGAAGCGATGAGAATGGAAAGAGTATCAACTGCATTGATCATATCCATCAATTTTTTCTTGATCAGGGTCATGGACCAAAACATTACCTATTATTTCGGGGAAGTCTTCGAAAAGGGAGGCTTCGTATTCGCATTGTCCCAGTTCCACAATTAAAAGTCTTAGCCAATGTCAGTTCAGGTCAGGTCAGATGATTCCCAGCTGTTGATATAAATCTTCTGATGGTCATCTCTCTCTTTTTCCCTCTCTCAAGTATGTCTGAATAAAACTGATGGCCATCTGCAAAGAGTCTAGCAAGCAAAATCTAAAAAACCCCACACAGCCGCCAGAACTCACGCCCCCACCACCTGAATAATCCAGAGAGAAAAGTGCAGTTAGGAAAAACAAAAACAAAAACCAAAAAAAGAAAAGATCGATTTTTGGAGTCCCTCTGTGCCTGATCAAGTTGTGATCTCTTTTTTGAAACGGAGAAGATCCTTCCTCATTATTCTTGGTTTTACTTACATAGTAGTAGTATATAGAAGTGTGATTTTCATGACTTGAAATCATTTCCTATCCTGTTGAAACCAGGAAGAAAGAACAAGCCCAGTACCTTGCAAGGGGTCAGTCAGGAGGGTCCTTGAACATGATATTGTTCTTCATCTGGGATAGTAGATGAGAATATATAGATTTCTATGATTTGTGATCAAAGGAACTCCAACAGAACTCTCAGAAATGTGATTTGTATATGCGACCATGACCTGATAGATGATTGATGATACATTATTAATTAATTAATTGTTACATTTCTGCATGGATGGTTCCATTAATCCCACATACATCTACAGCTGCCTCTGCCTATTCATGTAACATAAACAAATTAACACTACTATTAGTAGTTGTTAGGAGTATATTTTTTCTGTTAATAGTATATACTTACTATGTTGTTGTCAGGCAGTAATGATGGATGTCCCTGACATTGGCTTGAAGGAAATTTTTCACAGAAAAGGCATGCAATCTTGTTGTTGTAGCTGTTGTTCTAGGGCAAAGATCATGACTGACCTTTATTTAAAATAATTAAGGGAACCGCTGAAATTTTATATACATATGCAAATGCAATGCACCTTTTTTACTACCATGCACTCTGGAATAGAAACACCAACGAATCAGAACAGAAGAACCCTAGCTAAACCCTAAACACACAGAACAGAAGATTCATCTGTGTGTGTAATTAAGTATGTCTTGATAAATATATAGGCACAAAGCATCACAAAACCACTGAAGTTTCCAAATCTTGACGAATCAGTCATTGATGAACTAATTAGACATGCATGCGCGCATCTAGCTAGCATGCATGCATGCATTATTAATTAATGTGTTTAGGCAGGGGTTAATTAGTGATTAGTCCGTACTGATGCATGGTTGTTTTAATTAAGTTGTGGGCTGATGTTTTTGTGACTGTCAAGTTAAACAGAAACAAAAGAAGTTAATTAACAAACCCGGCCCCTTAGTTATAATATGTGGATGGTGCTAAGTACTTGTGCATGCATTATAATAGAAGGTAACTAGGTCTGTTTAGCACCATGGTTGAAGTAGGTAATTAAAACAGTACTGGATAACCCTGCAGCTGGTGATAATGATAATCAGCAACAAATGGAGGAAGCGACGACATGGTTTGATGAGAGTTAGAAGCAGTAGGATGATCTGCACTACGTGTGATCCTCCCTTGTAAGTTGCAGCTAATCTCATCATCAGGAGCCTCCACAAATGGATACAAATTTCCCATGCACCTGATCTGCTTTTCATTTTCCTCCTCCATCATCATCAATGCAGCTGCTGGTGGGTTTATCACAGCCGAAAGTTCATCCAAGTAGATATATTCCTCCTGCTTACTATTATTATTATTATTACATGACCTCATGTAACTTACTTGGTTAAACCAATGCCCAAACTCCTCATGATCACTCACTACAGCTGCAGCACAGTTATGATCTGCAGTTAATGGAACGCCGCTCATGTAGTTATGATGATGATGAGACCAAGGTGCAGCAGCTGGTTTTTGGTAGTCAGTAGTTGCTGCAGGGGTAGGGTTGAGGCAGCTGTCTGGAACAATGCAGCTCAGATATCCGGAGTTACTATTAGAGTAGTAGTACTGATCATGATCATGAGCTGATATTGAAGTACTACTCTCATCAGATTGATGAACTGGTGATGTTTTAGTTGGGGGGATGGAATTATAATTATTAGTAGCGTTGGGGGTAGTGATGAGGAACTGATGAGGAGGACTAGGAGGAGAAGTGGCAGGTACAGCTGCTGCTGGTAAGAAATTAGTTTGGAGGTGAAATGGAGAAGAATTAGATAGGACACAAGTGAAGTTGTTGTTGGTGGAGTTGAAGTTAATGTCGGAATAGACAAAGTTGGTTCTTGCCTGAGTTCCTTTCATCGACAGAGCTGCTCTGTCATACGCCAGAGCTGCTTCCTGAGCTGTGTCAAATGTACCAAGCCAATGCCTTTCTTTAGTGGTGGGGTCTCTTATCTCCGCCGCGTACCGTCCCCACGGCCGCCGTCTCACGCCTAGGAACCTCCCCGGCTCAGCCTGTTTCCTCCGGCCACGTCGGCTCTCAGCCCCGGATGGTGGTGGTGGCTCTTGGTGGTGAATGAGATAGAAGGCTGCAGATGTTGCTGCTGCACTGCATGGAGGATGGTGATGATCTGATGATGAGGGCTTTTCAGGAACTTGAGAGTATTGTGATGACATTGTTTTGGTTTGTTTTGTTTTGTTTTGTTTTTTGAGTGAGAGAAATGAGAAGAGAAGAGAAGAGATTTGTGTGTAGGCAATGTGGTACTGGGAGGGGAGGGATTGGTTGGCTTTATAGGGACTCTCACTCTCATTTGTTTCATCAAATTTAAGAGGAAAAGACCTTTTGATTTCTCTGGGATGGGAAGAGAAAAGAGAAACAAACAAACAACACCATGCTGCTTTTTCATTCACATGATTTTTTTATATAAAAAAAAATCAAAATCTCTTTCTTTTAAATATTATTCAATCTTTAATTTAATTATTATTAATGATAATCCCTTTTACTGATCAGTACTCTATACTTTACTTACAGTACAAGATTCAGGTTTTGAGGGTTTAAAGGTACTTGAGCCAGCACTTGCAACTCTCTTTCTGTTCTGTTATGTACTCACACCAGGGTTACACAAGAATTAATTCCACCTAATCATATTATATTAATGAGATTGCTCCAAAATACTAATTCATTTTGTCCTTGCGTGTCCTGGATGCTGAGAGGCCCCAAGGAATTTTTATGGTATCAATTTTGCTTGCTGTAATAATAGAAGATTTATTTTATTAATATAAGAATATTACAAAAAAAATAAACGAGAGGAACGAAAACGCTAAGGAAATCTACTCAATCTTCCATTATAGAAATAAATTCTAACTTAATGAACTTAAACATAGAATTACTTGTAACACCAAAACACAACTTTTGGTATTATTTACTCTGCTTCTAGAGCACTATAATAATCGTGACGGATAACAAGTCTCTGAATCAACTCATGATACCTCTCATATGTTCCGTATAAGCAAAATAGTATCACCACATCACAACAATGCGCTAATAAATAATACAAAAAGTAAGTCTCATTGACAAAATAAACAATTCCTAAATACTCACACCAACAATATAACCCTAAATAACGGACAACGAAAGAAAAAATTAGTATGAGTTGTAAGCAATACTATGAGGCTGGACCTTTGTCGAAAGTAGCCAAGCCCACCATTTACCTAGCCATCCCATTGCCAAGCAGTTGTCCTGGGTGAGGCTAGACCAATTCCAACCTCATCCTCTTT
>JBBYHH010442629.1:0-11481 GCA_038382905.1 Daphne laureola
AGCTTCTTTGATGTTTCTTGGTTCATCGACTTCTGATGAAACCAAGTAAGTCTCTCCTTCCGAGAGCCCCCATCTTCCGGGTTCTTTCGATTCCCTCTTTGATCTTCTCAAAAGGGGAATTGACAGGAGCAACCACTTACTGTGTCGGAGATACATAGGAAATGAAAAGAAAGGATATTGTAGTAATTTTCCATCCTTCACACACTTCACACATGTGGAAGAAATGGAAAAAATAATAATAATAAAATAGTTCTAAAATTTATTGTCTAATTTATTCTAGCATTGCATCTCATTAAAGAGACTAATTGATGCTTGAAACCTTTTGATATGAAAAGACAAGAATATAGAATTTCATGAAATTAATTCTTCTCCTCCAACTTCTTTCATATTGTCACTTAAGTCTTTAAGGCTTCCAAAGTGTTTTAAGTCATGCTCTTCTTAGGCCCAAATGAAGACGAGAAGATTTGGACTTGCTTCTCGGTTTTGGCACTTCTACATGTTTTTTCTCCAACTTCATTTATTTTGACATTTAAGTCTTTAATTTTGGTATTGTTGCCATTTAGATCCTTGGGTGGATTCATATCATATGGACTGTTTATGAAGGAAGTGTTCTTAAGCCAGAATAGCTAAGATGTCCAAAACTTTTATGGCATATAAAGGGAGACACTTCAGACTTTGTTTGGAGGCACCTAATTGTCTCAGTTTGTACTACAAACATCTTGTTGTTGCTCATCTTGGTTTCCATGATTAATCATCTCTAAGATGAAAAACGTTACACCAACCTTGCTGAATCAAGATAGAGAGGCCTTTCTCTTGGAGTTGTCCTATAATCAGAAGGTTATTTTTAAGTTCTGGGATAAAATATACCTCATTCATAACATATTTTGTGCCTCTTGAGGTGATTTTCACAACACCTTTCCCTTTAATAGTTAATTTATTGTTGTTTCCCAATTTGATCGAGTGCTTGAAGGTCTCATCTATGCTTGTAAACATGTGTTTGTCACCACACATGTGATTTGAGCAACCTAAGTCTAAAAACCATTCACTTCCCTTATTTTGAACTTCTACATACGACATTAGAGCCATCTCTTCATTCTCTTCTTCTGTTCTCAAAATTCAGTGACACTCATATTGATAGTGGCGTAACTTATGACACTCGTAGCACTCTACTGTGGCTTTGTTGAAATTTTTATTGAAGTTGAAGTTTTGTGCTCTACCACATCCTCTTCCTCTATAGGTGCCTCTATAGAGACCTTTTCCTTGACTTCTTCCACTATTTCTATCATCTTGAATCCTTAAAGCTTGATCGTCGACTTTAACCCTTTTGAATTTATGTTCATGAACTAGTTGTGAACTTTGAAGTTGATCTACAGTTAAAGATTCTAGTATCCTTGGATTATTCTATAAAGTAGACTATGTAATTAAACTTTTCAAACAAGGTTTGGAGTATTTTCTCAACTCTATTTTCATCACTCATGTCTTCTCCAAGATTTTGCATCTCATTAAAGACCATTGTCACCCTTCCAAAGTAGTCTATGATAGATTCTCCATTCTTCATTTCTAGCACCTCAAAATTCATTTGAAGTCTTTTTAATTGCTTTCTTCACTCTCTCATTACCTTGGTACTTGAATTTCATTGAATCCCATAATTGGTTGGATGTTTCCTTCTCTGCTATGGTTTTTAGCACTATCGTGTAGGTCCATTGGAACAAGTACTTCTTTGCTTTTGATGGCCAATAGGCCCAAACTAAGGCACTGGTTGAGCCTATAGACCCAAAGAACCCATAGAAACACTTAAGTCAGCAACTCAGGAAAGGAGGCCCATTAAAAATGGCTAAAGACAACATGTCTAAACGCACACGCATACAAACTGAGGTCATACCATCAGCACTTCACTGCCTGATGCCAGCCTCAGGGATATGTTTGCCACATGTCCACTGAAACAAACCGCCACTTTCCTACCATATATTACAGATATGTCACCCTATTAGACAAGACTATATAAGCCCATATCATTCCTTCATTTGAGGTAACTATTCACTCTGCCCAAGGTCTGGCATATTCTCTTTGCTCATCCATTGTACTGACTTAAGCATTGGAGGACCCACCGCCAGGAAAAACTCCGGCGTGGTCTACAGATTTTGTTGCTTGTGCAGGTTGACCTAGCCTATTAATAGAATGGAGATTAATGTGATCAAAACCAGGGGGCAGAAGCTGAAAAGCGTGGTGGTCCCCTTCGAAGGAATGCCACCAAATGGCACCGTCTGTGGGAACGGATGAGACCCCCAGGATAACACTAACCATCGTAGGTTGGAGGGGCCCCCCCGTTCCTGTGAAACACTACTCGAAGGTGAAACCTCTCTCAGCAAAGGTTTAGCAGACCCGGAATACATGGAGAGTAGACCTGATGGGACACCCACTGGTCCGACCAATGAAGGAACTAGCCTCAGGGCATCTTCAAGCTTGGACAAGAGCAACTTTAGGGATGCGTCAGATCTGCCGAACCTCACTCTAATCAGGACAATCAGAATGGTCCTAGCCCAAGAACGGCAGAGCAGACGCCGGAGGATGGAACATTCCTGGAATAGAACCACGACTTCGCACTCCAACTGCAGGACAGACATGGAGAGGGCTCGAACCCCCAATGTCGAACTTGTCCAACAACGCTACTCGAGAGAAAGAAAGACCCGAAGATCCTGATCACCCAGAACCCAAAGGACCCGAGATCGTTCCCCGAGGCCTGAACGCCTCGTCAGGGAAGATCCCAGAGATGAAGTCATCAGACAAATGATGAGAAGGTTGGAAGAAGTAGAGAGGGACCTTAGAAGGATGTCAGAAGCAAGGTCCTGGGGTCCCGTAAAGGAAGAAGGCTCGTTCACTAGCCGAATCCAGGATAGCCCGATACCAAGAGTTTTTTGTCTGCCGCACCCATTGGAGGTGTACCACAGTATGGGAGACCCGGACGCGTTCATAAGAAAGTACAAAAGAGCGATGGAATAAGAGGGGCGGATGAAGCCGCCTTATGCAAATGTCTTGAAGTAGCCCTTGAAGAACCAGCCTCGAGCTGGTACAATGCTTTGTCATCGGACTGAATTTCTTCTTTCGGAGAACTTGCTACTAAATTCACTACCCACTTCATCGAGAGAAAGCGATCAGCAAAGCGAGCCATCCAGATGTTCGACATCAAGCAAAGACCGAACCAAAGTATTCGGGAATTCATCGAAAGGTTTAACAAAGAAGCAGTGCATGCCTCAGATCTGACAGATAACATCCGTATCATGGCTTTCATCAAAGCCCTGTTACCTAACTCCAGATTGGCGTATGAACTATCAAGAAAGAACCCTTCATCGCTTGAACAAATGTATTCGGTAACCCATTATTAACACATGATAGCTCAGGAGTTGTTGTCTCAGCGGGAAGCTATGACCGAAGTCAGAGATACCCGTGAGCAAAGAACAGAGAATCAAATGACCAATCTAAGGAGTTTGGAAGGATGGGGAGGGCAGAGAAAGGGGTTCATAAAACCCATATCACTAACCCTCTGAACACTTCCCGAACCAATGTACTAGCGACGCTCAAGAAGGAAGGAAATGTGAGCTAGCCGAAGACAATGCCTGAGGAAGCCAAGTGCAATTAGACCAAATACTGCCAATTCCATCGGGAGAACGGCCATGATACCGAGCAGTGCTATAAACTGAAAAGGTACATTGAGCACTTGATCAAGAAGGGCTCCCTAGCGCAATACCTGAGACTGCCCTCGGGAGAAGAAGAGAGGCGAGCCCGAGAAAAAGAAAGGAACGACCATGAAGAGTCTGATTCAGACAAAAGGGGAAGGAGGAAGTCCCCAGGCCGAGCCACGGGGATAATCAACACCATCACTACAACCCTGGGATCCAATGAAAGAAAAAGAAAGGCAAAGGAGGTCGCATCACTCAACTACGGTGAGTCTTCGGATAAAGTAAAGAGAGCCGATGGCACGGAAGTAAAAATCCTGCACTATGACCCATTGGTCATCACTGTCAGAGTCGGGACGATGGATGTCAAAAGAGTCCTTTGTGATGATGGCTCCAACATAGATGTACTGTTCGCCAGAACATTCAACGGACTAAATCTAAAGTCAAGCAAGCTCAACCCAGTAAAAAATGCTACATACGGAGTAGGGCCAGATGAATTACCTGTCCTCGGGTGCATCAAACTCCCGACCATGTTCATGGGTTCGGGTCCCGAATGAGAGATCAAGTATACTACTCTAATGATCAAGTGGTTGGTCATCGACATGCCCTCGGCCTACAATGCTATCATCAGCAGAGAGACATAAGGCGCCATCCACATGAGGAGTTCCGTCAAGTACTTGACAGTGACATTTGAAACCGGTGAAGGCGATGCATCCATCTATGTCAATCAGAATGAAGCAAAAGATGTAATGGCCATCAGTCAAAAATACCTGAAGCCTAAAAACCCGAAGGAAGAAGAAACTGATGACCTGCTTATGAAAGAAGTCATGCTTACAGAGGAACGATGTACATGAATCGTGAGTAACCTTCCCGATGGAAGTAAAGCGAAACTTGTAAGCCTGCTTCAGTCGAATAAAGATCTTTTTACCTATTCTCTGAGTGACATGCCTGACATCGATCCCAAGGTAATTCAACACAACCTTTGCGTTGATCCGAACGCAAGACCGATAAAGTAAAACAAGCGTAATAACGCCCCCCTCAAAAGAGCCTTGATCAAGGAGCAGATTTCCAAATTACTCAACGCTGGTGTCATCAGAGAAGCCTCTTACCCCGAATGGTTGAGCAACCCGGTGGTCGCATCCAGAGAAGATAGCAACAAACTACGCATATGCATTGACTTTACCAACATAAATGACGCATGCCCAAAGGACTCATATCCAACGCCACCAGTAGACAGCCTAGTGGATTCGACAGCCGGACATGCCAGGCTCAGCTTTCTAGATGCCTACAACGGGTACCATCAAATTTGAATGAATCCCGAAGACGAGGAAAAGACCTCATTTATTAGTGACTACGGCATACATTGTTACAAAAGGATGCCCTTCGAGCTAAAAAATGCCGGAGCCACTTACCAAAGACTCATGGACCGGATATTCAGAGACCAAATTGGTCGAAACTTCGAAGTCTATATAGACGATATTATTATCAAAAACAAGGAAGAAGATGACTTGATCCAGGATATTGAGGAAGCCTTCGAGAGATTCAGAAGGTACGGCCTGTGACTCAACCCTGATAAATGTTTGTTCAATGTGAAAGCAGGAATGTTCCTCGGAGTCATGGTATCTGAACGAGGCATAGATGCAAACCCAGCCAAGATAAAAGCTCTCATGAGTATAAAAACACCAACCTCTATCAAAGACGTATAAAGGTTGCTCGGGCGAATAACAGCTCTGAGCAGATTCATATCAAGATACAAAGACAAATGCAAGACCTTTTTTAAGTTACTGGTCAAAGAAGGGGCCGAACCTGGAAGGATCCGGGTCACTAAGGGTGAGAATTTGATGAAAGAGCAAAAGGCAGTTCAAAGAGCCAATTTCATATTGAGCCCCAAATGCCAGAACGCATGGGAAGTATAAAAGCATACTTGGAAGAAATGTCAACTCTGAGGCAACCCACCGAGGGCAAGCCTTTGATAATATATCTGGAGGTCGGGGAAAAAGCAGTGAGTTTGGTCCTAGTTCAGGAGACTGATAAAGGACAATAATCGCCAGTCTATTATGTAAGCAAATCCTTGCATGGAGCAGAAGTCAGGTACCCGATGCTGCAAAAGGTAATCTATGCCCTCATCCTCTCAGCCCGAAGGTTAAAACCCTATTTCATTCGGATACACTATATCGGTCCGAACTAACTTACGCATAAAAGATATCATGAGGAAAATAGATCATTCAGGAAGATTGGCCAAATGGTGCATCGAGCTATTGGAATACGAAATCATGTACGAACCAAGAAAAGTCATCAAGGCACAAGCACTAGCCGATTTTATAGCCGAACTACCCTTGAAATCAGACGAACAGACTCCTAAAGCCGCGGATGATCCACTCTGGACTCTACATGTAGATGGTGCCTCCGGGGCAGATAAGCAAAGGGAAGGATTAGTACTCCAGGCCCCCGAAGGGATGAAGGTTACCCGATCCATCAAATTCACTTTTCCAGTTACGAACAATGTGGCCGAGTATGAAGCCTTCATATCAGGGCTAGAATTAGCCAAAAGAGCAGGCATTCGGTCCCTTACTACGTACAGCGATTCGAACCTCTTGGTTCAACAAATGAATGGAGAATACAAAGTCATAGAACAGAACCTAAGGAAATATGTGGACACTGCCAAAAGACTAACAATAGAATTTGAGCAGATATGCATAGAAAAGATCCCTCGGGCGATGAACGTCGTAGCTGACTCACTTTCCAAATCTGAGCAATATGACGAAGAGAGAAGCCAATCAAGTATACACTCAATTCGAGTTCTGAACATAACCTCGGGGTGGTGTTTGGCATTTTGGAAATTCTTGACCGAAGGCATATTACCTGAAGAAACAACAAAATCTACAAGAACCTGAAGGTAATCAGGAAAGTTCGTGGCCATTGGGGATAATTTGTATAGGAGAGGCCTCGCCTCCCCCTTACAGAAATGTGTAAGGGAAGAAGACACTGAGGAGATTCTAAATGAAGTCCATGAAGGAACCTGTGGATCGCATATCAAAGCAGATGCGTTGGCGGTAGTTATTCTAAGGCAATGGTACTTTTGGCCGAACATGAAAGAACAACCCCGAAAGTTAGTGAACAAGTGCCGGAGGTGCCAAGAACACGCCCATATCCAAAGATTACCATCCGAACTCGTAAACTCGGTAGATTACCCGATCCCATTTGCAATATGGGGAATCAACCTCATTCGAGCGTTACCCATGGCACCCGGAGGCTTGAAATAATGTGTAGTTGCCGTTGATTACTTCACAAAATGGATTGAAGCCGAACCCTTGGCCAGTATGGAAAAACATAATATCCAGGCTCGGGTGCCGAAAGGCTATCGTCGCAAACAATGGATCCCAGTTCACTGACACCGGGTTCCAAGACTTTGTAGAAGAGTTCGGCATTAAACTCCAATTTGCACCTGTAGCACAATCACAGAGCAACGAGCAAGTCGAAGTCTCAAACCGAACCATTAAAGAAGGTTTGAAGAAAAGATTGGGGAAGTCCAAGGGAAAATGGCCCGGTGAACTCCCACATGTCCTTTGGAGCTACCGGACCACTCTCAGGAGAGCCACCGGGGAGACCCCCTTTACACTAATATATGGCACTGAAGCATTGATCTCGATAGAAGTAACTTATCCTTCCTTCCGGGCCCAAGCATTCCAAGAAGTTGAAAATGAAAAAGGGGAATAACAGTTAGAGATTTAGTCCTAAGACAAACAAAGTTGGGTTTAAGAAAACACAAAGGTGGTGTGTTCGGGGAAACATGGGAAGGACCTTTCAATGTATTTCACGAAGAAGGGAAATGAGTATACAGACTTCGGGATGAAGAAGGCAGAGAGCTCGAACGTCCTTACCACTCTGAAGCACTCAAGAAATTTTACGTGTAAATGACATATTTTCAAAAGATCCAATAAAAGCAAAGGAGATGATGTAGGCGTATGCCGAACCTCTATCAAAATCAATAGCTCAAAAGTACTTTTCATTAACCAAAAGGCCGAAGGCCATTAAAAAAAGAACAAAGCCCGAAGGCCCAAACAAATGTAACCTAAGATATCACAAATCAGAAGGGTTGGTAGCATGAGGTTCCTCCGGATGAAAATCTGAAGGTTCAAGTAGTACAAGCTCGGATGGCATCGGGGACCGCAAGAACTTTAGGCCAAACCAAGAAGGGTCCAAAGTGTACCGCTCCTTGGCATTAAGACCAGAAAGGTCAACCCCTGGGTTGAGATCTACTATTTTTCTCCGGGCCAGACAGAAGCCTTCATGAAATTTTCCTGCAGCCTGGACGGCCACGTCCTTTATTTTCTGCCCGAACCCAGAGATATTCTTAGAAGCTTTCTTCACCTTAGCCTCAAGCCTGTTGATCTTCTCCTGAAGCTCTTTCTTCTCAAGTGCATGAAAACTCTTCAGATTGGTAAAGTCAACCCCAGAATCATCGACTTGTTTCTTCAGAAGTTTCATCTCTCCCTCAAGATCATACACTTTGTCTTCAACAGCCTTCAGGCAAGCCATTCGGGAAGCCATCACTTTGGCCAAAGCCTCTTCAGCCTTAGCAAAAGCTGCTACCTCAACTTTAGTACCACCTACAAGTTAAAGTTGGGCCCGAACCTCATCGACTGGAAGCTCAAACGACTCAGATGGACTTACCCTTCGCCCCAAGACTTGTTCATAAATATTGATTCTTTGGATCATCTTGGCAATAACTGACAAAGCCTGAGCCACCCTGAGCTCAGCTTGAGACCGAATAGAGCTGGTAGCTCGAACCAGTTGGGCCATCCATCCGGCCACATAATGGATCTGTAATAAAAAACACGTCAGCACTAGAAATAGAAGCTAACAGAGAAATAAAAGAAATTACTTGCACAGCCTAAACCGCCACCTTGGAAGCCACCACAACCAGGTCCAGGAGGAGAGTTTGGAGGTCATCCATGGTCCGGGTTGTCATGATCCCCCTCCACAGCTCCGGAGCCATGGCCCTAGCTTCTTCTTCATCTAGAAGACTTTGGTCTTCATGGACCAACAAACCAGGTTCCTGAGGGATCATATCCATACCCAAGCATTAAAGCTGGGCATCCCTCTGTTGACGCCTTTGCTCCTGGACGTCTCTCCAATCCGGATCTAGAGTGCAAAAATGAAAATGGGACAAATAGTAAAGAGGATCGTCCCCGAACATCCGGCTCAAGTTATAAAAGATTGGCCAGAAAGGGAGAGACTTCAACTTAGCTGATATTCTATCCTTACCTAACATGTATTCCATCGGGAGTACATCCTCGGGCGCCTCACCAGCAGAGATGAACTTTTTGTATTTCCCCCTTGCGATCTCCCAAATATTCTCACCCGAAGTCTGAGGATAGGGGCCCTCGTCTCCCGAGGCTCCATTACATTCAAATTCAGGCACTTCTGAAGCACCATCAGGGGTGTCCTCTACTTTGACCGCAGCAGGGACACCCAAACCGGAACCCTTCTTCCTCTTCAGGACCCATTTAAGAGTGGGTTTGGCCTCCTTCGCCGAATTCTGAGCATGCGGACCGTCTACGGTACACCGGAAGATCTCCTCAAAATTGACATCCTAGTATGAAGAGAAGCTCATCTCTGCAAAAAGATAAAATAAATTAGAGGTAATACTAAAAGTGAACAAAAGCACCAAGGATAGAAAAGAAACCTTTGACAAAATCCTCATGAGATATTTCCGGACGGAGACGCTGAACCAAGGCTACATCTGGAGTTGATGGAGGAGAAGCTCGAACCCCAAGAGAACCGAGGTTACCCTTTATTAACCCGAGGTGCGTGAGAACGCCCTGGGTAACCAAATGCCAATGGAGTGGCACCGGAAACAATTCTCCGGGATCATTGCCAAACCAGTTGACTAGTTGACGAAGTTTATTATGAAACTTGGTGTAATTTTCCTTCGAGATGGGGTCATTGAGAAGACGCCAAGGCACCTTGACATCGAGGAGATCCCCAACCTTCCAGGCAGTCTGAAGTTTCCAGAAGGGATCAGGCTGCATGAAGAAGAATTCTTTATGCCAACCTTTGCGGCTGGTTGGACATTTCCAAGCAAAGTTGTACTTTATTGTGGACGTTCCTCAGAGCCCGAAGTAGTAGAAACAACTCCGAGTCTTGGTCATTATTTTGTAATATTGGAGAAACCTCAGAAGGATAGGAGATACCCTGAACGCACCAAAAAGGGTGAAAAAAGCATTTATGTGACTGTAGGTGTTTGGGATGAATTGGTTGACTGCTACCCCATGGGCTTTGGCCAGTTGACGGAGTAAAGGATGGGGAGGATAACGAAGCCCGCACTTAACCTAGGCCTTGAAGATAACCATCCAACTAACGCCAGGTTCATACACTTTACAATTATTCGTAGGAACCCGAGTACGGATGAACCAGGGTAAAAAATAGGTTGATTGCCACTCCCGAACCAAGTCCGGAGTGGCTTTACTTTTAAAATGCTCGACGTCGGCCCAATAGCCCTCGGGCACGACACCCTTTACCTCTAGAAGACATTGGTCCGAAGGACGAACGGTAGAAGGAGGAAAAGAATCCATTTACCTCAGATCACGGGCCTGAAGAAGCTGACTCGAGCAGATGGGCCGAACGAAATGGAACTCTGAGCAACCTGATCAACCACCGCTTTGTGACGGCGATAGAAAACAACTTTCACCGGGAGTTCGTCGGAAGGATCAGGAGCATCAGCTAACCTCCGTACAAATTCTGGTAAGCTGGTGTCAGCAACTCGACCACCACGCCGCCGCTGTCCCTTGAAGAAACTAGCCGCCTGCCAGAGAGTAGGACGATCCGTTATTAGAAATCTTAGAAAGCGCAAGAAGGAACTAGACAAGCGAAAGGGATAAGCAAGAATGAGTGAAAATTCCAATTCCCTTCTCAAGTATTTAAAGGGGGTCCAGGAATATGAAACGTCGCTAGAAGATCAATCCACACCGTTGATCGAAAAAGGTACCCCAAGATTCGCACCATAAGTAAACCGCCATCACCCGGAGGAAAGCATCCAGCATACCATCTAAACCGCTATTACCCGGAGGAAAGCTTTCGGGATTCACGCAAAACCGTCGTTACCCAGAGGAATGCATCCGGGAATCAAATAGGGGGCGCAATTTCAAAGGCCCCAATATTCAAATGACCGGACGCATCAGCGTCCATGGACAAAGGGAGGTCATTCAAAAGGCCCTAACAATCAAATGGCCGGACGCATCAGCGCCCGGGAACAAAGGGAGGCCATTCAAAAGGCCTCAACAATCAAATGGCCGGATACATCAGCGTCCAAAAATAAACGGAGACCATTCAAAAGGCCCCAACAATCAAATGGTCGGATGCATCAACGTCCGGGGACAAAGGGAGGCCATTCAAAAAGCCCCAACAATCAAATGGTCGGACGCATCAGCATCCGAGAACAAAGGGAGGCCATCCAAAAGGTCCCAACTCTCAAATGACAAGACACATCAGTGTCCAGGGACAAAGGGAGGCCATTCAAAATGCCCCAACAATCAAATGGTCGGATGCATCAGCGCCCGGGAACAAAGGGAGGATATTGAAAAGGCCCCAACAATCAAATGGTCAGATGCACCAGTGTCCGGGAACAAAAGGAAACCCAATCAACAAACGAACATGCCACACCAAAGATAATTTAGGAAATACAATCTGGAGTCCTTCTAGTCCGCCAGATAACTGTTCAGAAGAGACCTGATGGCCACTAGGCCCAAACTAAGGCACTGGTTGAGCCTATAGACCCAAAGAGCCCATAAAAGCACTTAAGTCA
>JBBYHH010442740.1:0-11480 GCA_038382905.1 Daphne laureola
GCTCCAAATAAATTCTTGGGTCATGAGAATTATCAAAAATGCATCCTTTCTTCCAAAATGACCAATTTACCCTTCCATGGTAAATTTTGGTAAAATGACTCGATAGTCATATTTTAATTTCCTGAAGTAGAATATCTCAAAGATAAACCTCAAATCACTTCCTGGGACTTGGGAAACATCAAAAAACATCTCCCGCACACTTGAACATAAAGTCCCGGTAATTACAGATTTTGCCCGCCGACAGTTTTTCTCTGATTTCCACCATTTTTCTTGTGGTGACTGTAACATGGATCTTCATGGAGAAGATGTGCTCCTAATATAAGCATAATCATCCAAGGGTGGTGGAGTATCCTCTTTTCCTTTTTCTTTTCAAGCTCATTTTCCTTCTAAATGTATGGACTCTCCACTTATTCACCTTGAGTGGTATGTGGCTGGAATGCCATGACCACACTACCATCAAGCTCCACCTACGAACTCTCATAAATACCATCCTCAATTAGAGTACTATCAGTAAGTGAGTTGTAAACAATTTCATCAAACTTCATTTTCTTCACCGTTAAATCTTCAATCTCAACATCTATCTTCCTTAGAGACCTATCCTTCTTCTTACCCAAGATGAACCTCTCCTCACCATTGGAATTACAATGTAGCATCTCACCACTTGGGCACCTCATCATTTTCTCTAGGTTGAATTTGACCTCATCCTTACCTACCCTCAGAGTAAGAATGTCTTGCTCCACATTAATCATAGCACGGGTAGTATCCAAAAATGGTCTACCAAATATGCTGGGCATGTGAAAGTTCTCCTCCATATCTAGGATGAAAAAGTCCACCAAGAAGTAGAACTGGTCGACCTTGACAATGACATTCTCTAGAACTCAGCCTGGGTAAGTGAGTGGTCTATCATCTAACTGCAAGTAGATCAATGAGGGCTTCACATCTCCTAATCCCAGCTTCTTGGCCACTGATAAGGGCATCAAATTAATGCTCTCCCCTAAGTCACATAATGCCTTTTCACAGTGAAATAGGCCAATATCACACAGGATGCTGAAAATGCACGGATCCTTCAATTCATGTGGGAGATTCTACTGAATAACTGAGTTGGCCTCCTCTCTCATCATGATCACTTCATTCTTAAGAAACTTGTTTTTCCTTGTGATGATCTCTTTAAAAAACCTAGCATATCTAGGCATCTCTTTAATCGCCTCAAGAAAAGGGATTTTGATCTCAACCTTTTTAAAAGTCTCTAAGAACTTACCATACTGAGCATCATCATTCTTCTTCTATAGTCTCCGAGAGAAGGGAATTGGGGTCTCATATTTGGGTTGGGGGCTTCTTTTCATTTTCTAACTTAAGCTCTATAGGACAATCTTGGAGGGTTCCTCGCCTCCGTGGACAGTAGTGGTATTTTTTCCACTTTACTTCTCTTCTCACTTCTCTTCATCTTTCTTTTTTCTCTCATACTCTTTCCCATTTGTCAACTGAATGGCCTTGCAACTCTCATTAGGGTTCGCCTTAGTATCTCACTGAATTTACTAACTGACCAAACTAACTCTCTAAATTTTTTATGGATGCTTTATTGTTGGCATTCTCTCCAGCAATCTTCCTATCCATTTGATTGAACCTGTCAGTAGTTGTTTCACTTGTATTCTTGATGTTTTGAACCATTACTTCCAAATAAGTTTGAAAATTGGCAAAAGGGTCACCACTGGATGAAGCCACTAATTACTGCCCTTATGGTTGGGAGTTGTAGATCTGACCCTGAAGGTATGGTTGAGAGTTGTTGTAATAGCCTCCTCCTTGTTGAAATGTGACCCTATTGGAGAGATAATTCACAAAATTTTCATCCTTAAACTTTTTAACCTAACTAGTAAACATTACTTGCTTGTTGGTTCTGAAGACCTAAATATGGCCAAGAGGGGGTGAATTAGCTTTAAAACAGATTTAAAACCTTTGGCTTTGCAACCAAAACTCTCTGATCAAAACATTCATAGATTAGAGTTGAATATACTTGCAGCAGCAAGGTATCAACACGTTGATAGTTAGCACATATAAACATTGTAAGGTAGAGTGAAGGATAAATAGATTTATAGAGATTCAGTCAACTTGACCTAAGTTCTCTCCTCAAGACACACTTGAGAGTTAGTCTATTAGAATTGAGGCCTGACACACAAGGCTTATACAAAGATATTCTGACACACCGGACTTCACAAAGGATGCCTGATACACAATACTTTACACATAATGCCTGACTAACAAGACTTTACAAATTTCTTGACTAATCAGACTTATCAATGACTGTCTAACACACATGAATTTATGCCAAGGTTACCTGACAAATAGGATTTTGAGTGATTACAGTACAACTGTGATCAATGCGTTGATAGAAGAGACTATCAACCTTCCTCTTTCTTTAGAAGTTTCACTTGATTAATGATGTAGAACTGGTCTAACAACTCCAACTAGTGAAGTTGATGAATATAAGCGCAAGAGAGAAAGCCTTTTACAATACTAGATGTAGAACAAAAGGCTTCTTTGTAGAAAGACTCTCTGGTGTAGGTAAAGATGATGCTGACGATCTTCTGGTTTCTTGCAGCTCTATGAATGATAGTTCGAGAGTGTCTTTTGATCTGTGTGAGTGAGTAGGACAATGAAGAGTATTCAGAGAGTGATCAGAATGTACAGATTGGGATCATGTCTTCTTTATTCCTTCTTATTCTTCTTTTATAGCCTCCAGAACATGTGTAGATGGGTGCGAGCGTCTCTAAATCTTTATATTGCCATTGTGTATGAAATATTTCCATTTTTGAGATTTGTGAATGTTGGCTAATTGATTCTAGCCATTGTAAATCTTTCCATATTTCTATCATCTTCCATCAACACGTTGACGAAGACTGGCTTCAACAACTTGATGGATTTTCTTCTTCAATCTTGATTCTGCTTGAGAGCTTCAAACTTGAATGTCTTCTCTCATTATTATAGCTCAGTAGTGGAGTGGATGACTTCATGATTGAATGCTTCATGGATTGTGAAAATTAAAGCTTTTATTTTGAACATCTAGTCATCAACACGTTGATATGCACTGTATCACACAGTTTGATGATTTCTTTCCTTTTCTGAGTTCATTGCATATTTGGAATCTGAATTCTTCAGGATTTGATGGAGCAACTTACTGGAATTTCCATCTTCCTCATCTCTATCATATAATCTTTAAATTCCTATGATTTTAGTTAAGAAACAAGTCCACATGAATCAAGAATATGGATTAAAACATGTATACACCACGATATTCATCATGAGCCTTATAACACATGATTTATTATACTTTTGACTATTTTTCATTTTAATCCCAAGATTTTTTATCTTCTCAATCAAGAACTAATAATCTGGGTGAAGACACTAAGTCTTTTAAAACTTTGAAAAATGGTCCTCAAGGATTTGGAATCATCAAAACAAGTGGTTGGAGGCAACAAAGTCAACAATCTCCCTTTGTTTGATGATGACAAAACACTTCAAGAATCTTTAATAACTTGTTTGAAATGATTCTTTGACAAAACTCTTATCTTAGAGTATATGCTCTCATTTAGGATGAGCTTTGAAAAATCCCTTGCAAACTTGAATACATTCTCCCATTAGAAAGTATTCTCCCCCTTAGGAAAATAGTTTTGGAAAATAATATTGGGATCTCAATTACATTATATCAAAAGATCAAGCTCCCCTTTACTTCTTGAACATATTTATCCCCCTTTTTGTTATCATAAAAAAGTACAATCAATAGGAGTACATATGTAAGATGTGTAAGTCAGACTAAGTGTATTACAAAGTTATCATCAATAGATCGATATTCCTCTTATCAACGTGTTGATAATCACCAAGTGATACAAATAGTAACCTTGTTATATTTCATGAGCATGAATGTGCAATTTGATAATTTCATGGTTAGATATGCTCAAAATTGAAGTGATCAACTCATTTCATGAATGATGTATATCATGTATCAGAATTTAAGTGATCAACTCATTATATAACATGTATCAAAATTGAAGAGATCAACTCATTATATAACATGTATCAGAATTGAAGTGATCAACTCATTTAATGAATGATGTCTAGCATGAATCAGAATTGAAGTAATCAACTCATTGAGTGAAGCATGTATCATGTATCAGTGCAATCAGATATCAAGACATGTATATAAACTCATTCATATTTCTCCCATTTTTCCTTTTGATGCTTAGACAGATAATATAGTGTGTTATTGCATAATGATGATTCAATGAGCATGAGTATATTAAATTTATTTGAATAAGTGCAGTGTGATAAAGTAATTTGATGAAAGTTCTTTGATAGTTGATTATTAACCTATGTGAATTGCTAAACATGTTCTTGTTAAAGGGTTTGACAAGTCATGCGTACTGTGATATGCTTGAAAGTATAAAAGAAAGGGTTTGGAACCACAACTTCCTAAAAAAACATTAAAGCAACAAATTCAATGCATGAGTCAACATGAATTCTACAAATATCAGTCCTCAACATGTTGATAGGATGAGTATCAACATGTTGATCAAGAGTTTCAACAGAACCAGTAAACAAGGATTAAACATATACAATAATATTGAACCAAAATGATATCTATATATTAATTAGACCAAAATTTTGTTGATACAGTCAACCTAATGTAGTGTTGTTGATATAACCAGGTAGATGCTAGAGAATTAAAAAAGAAAATATCCCAGATTACAACCCAGAAGTTAATTATTAGACTAAACTAGAGAGAACTAAATGTTCTAGTCTTCTCTAGATTCCTCAATTGGTTGGTTTTACTTCAATTATAGGTCAAAGTGAAGCTTCAGGCTCAGCCTTGGCTTAAGTTAGTCAATCTGAGTGACCTTCATGGAGAATTTGGCCTTAAGGGATTCATTCTCTAGAACTTGGGTAATTTCTCGAAGATCATTCTCATCCTCTTAGTTATTCTCTTTCCTTTGAACTGGTGATTTTCCATCTTGAGGCATGTTCCTCTTTCCTACTGAGTTGTCTGTGAGAGGTTCTCCTTGTTTTTGTTCCTCAGATAGAGGGAATACTTTGTCACATATTTCTTTCATAGAGAACATATCCTAGAATTGCTTGCACATATTTGGTTTTTTCTCCTGCAGAGGTTACTCCTGGCTCAGATAAGTAGTTTGCTTCTACATTTATTCCTTTCATCTCTTCTTTGTATGCAGAAAGGCAAGGGAAGAACTCATCCAATAGTTCTTCTGTGTAGAGCCCTTCACTGGCTAGGTCCTTAAAGGTGTCCATTAGGCCTTGGATTACCCTCACGACTTGTACAACCTTCATTGGCACCCAGACTTCATCACCATCTTCCATAGTCCAGGCATCTTCATCAGAGGTGAAGTCATCAACGCGTTGATTTTCTAAGGCATCAATGTAATGGTTTTCAGTGTCCCATTCAGGAATTGGATCTCCTACTTTCTGACTCTCTAATTGAGTCTGTGGCTTTAGGGTGATGAGAGGATGAATGGAAGGAGATGAAAGATGCACAAAGATTGGTGCTACCACTTATGGTCTCTGTTGTTGGGTTTGAGAAAGAGAAGACATCACTTGATTAATGATCTCTTATGAATCATCCATTTAAGAGAACTTATAAGTCTCGAGATTGAGATAAAAAGGTCTAAGAAGAGTTTTAGGCTTGAGAGAATGCCTCTTTGAATGAGAATATATATAAAGACCGAGAGGGAAAGGAGAGGATCTTAAGGTTTTGAGAAAGGAAAGTGTATCAACTTGATTGGTTTCAAGGTAGAAGGACATTATGATTACTTACCTAGGTGTAAATCTTCCTTCTCGAATGGGACAACCTTTTATACCTTAAGGGTGAAGGCATTTCTACCATTTTGGGTTGTTTTCTTTGACGGTAAGAAAATTCCAACGATAAAAATTATATTTGTTGAGTTTTTTATCGACGTGTTGATAACCCCTTCAACTCTCTATCCTTTTTTTAGACCCATGTGTGGCCAAGAGGGGGGTGAATTGGTCTTAAAAAAAGTTTAAAACCTTTTGGCATTGCAACCAAAACCCTTAGATCAACACATTGATAGATCTGAGTTGAGTATTCTTGTAATAGCAAGATATCAACACGTTGATGGTTAGCATATATAAAAGTGTGTAGAGGAGTGAAGGACATAGAGATTTATAGAGGTTTGGTCAACTCAACCTATGTCCTCTACTCAAGTCACATTTGAGATTTTCTCCACTAGAACTGAGGCTTGAAACATATGCCTTTCACCATGGCTGCCTGACACAAAGGACTTTGATCAATGTACAATATGTCCACTTTTCCACTATGTTTAGAGCATTAAATTTGTCAAATTTGGCTACTTTTAATGATAAATATGCACTTTACTCATAAATTCCAAAGATTCATAGGTGCGTACATATGGAGGTGATTAGGAGCTCAATATGTCTAAATATCATGCAAAAAGAGATGAAGAACAAGCTTCAAGCAATCTAGGAGGGACCTAATTGCACCAAGAAGAAATATGGAGGATTAAAATGCAAAATGGTGTAATTAAGGGTGCCCAGAAGGGCATGGATCCACTTTCATGCGCCTCAAGGGCGCCACTCACCTGCACCTCCCTTTAAGCTAGCGCTACTTTCCAGTGCCTCCTCCAGCCCTGGCACCATTTCCCAGTGCCTCCGCTATGGCTGGTGCATCCAATCTGCGCTACCTTGGCGCATGGAACTTGCGCCTCACCTAAGCCCGGTGCCAACACCAATGCCTCTTCAAGGGTGCACGTTCCATGCACCCCATGCATTTCTGGCGCATGTGAGGTGCACTTTTGCCTCCAACCAATGTCTCACACATTCCTCATTTGTACCCACAGGGTTGTACGGATTATCTCATTCTTATCCGTTGGAAACCAACTTGTACTACCCATCTTACCCCTCCCTACTTAGTTATATGTAAATTTAGGTCACGGGTAGTTTAGGTATAAAGTTTTAGTATAAATAGGACCTTAGAGTTCATTTCTGGAGAGTTAGACAAATTGTTGAGACATTTAGCAAGGTAGCTCTCACTTGAGCTTAACCTTTGTTACAGTCACCGCTGGCAGCCAGTGATTTTTCCGATCTGTTTTTCCAAAATGGAAAAATTCCGCTGCTAGCGGAACTTTGTGGTATACATTCAAAACACATTTTCTGATAGTTCGGGACTTCGCTGAGGTCCGTTCTTGTGATATTTGGCATCAGAAGGCCAAAATATGCATTCTGAACCATTTTACAAAATTTCACTTCCGGGGGCAAAATGACCCTCCAAAAAGAGGAGTCAATGACGGCTGGTCATGAGTAAAAAACGTGGACACTTGTCAAAATAGAAAAGAAAAATAATTGATAAAGAAAAGGAAAGAATAAAGAAACAAAAAAAATAAAAAAAAAAATAAAAAAAAAATAAAAGTAAACATTACCTTTCTTTTCCAACCTTCTATTCGACCATCATCTTCCTCTTTCTCCATTTTCATCGCCTTCTTCATCCATAGCCACCATGGTTATAGAACTCCATCTACGGCAGCCATTTCTTCAAATTTTGACGTGAAATTGAAGAGGTAAGCTGAGTTTCATGCGTAGATTTCAATGGAACAGAGTATGATTGCTAAAAAGCTCTCTGTCTCCCTCTCTCTCTAGGTTTGAAATTATGAAGTGATGGATTCTTCTGATTTCTTCAAGTTTTTACCAAGGTAAGCTTGAATCTGTGTGTATTTCAAAGTACTGTTAAAATTTCTGGCAAAACTCCCCCGGATTTTTCTGTAGGTCCGTCTGAAATCGGACCTAGGTTCGGGTGTGTTTGAGATAGGTTGAAAGAGATTTACTAAAGTGTAGTATGAAAGCTTAGCTACATTTTTCATACTTGGGCCATTGTCGTTTCACCCTTTTATGCTTGTCCGATTTGAGTTCGGAAATTAGGGGCAATTTGGTAATTTCTGAATTGTTGGAAAATGTGATGGAATGGAATTGCTAAATTGTTATTTGGATGATTCTGAGCAACTTTTATAACTGGAGCTATCCGTGATTCTTCACGGTTAGCCGAATCCGTATTTGTCTGAATAAAGGGTGTGAAGGGAGGAATATGCTTTGTGATGTTTATGGTTATTGGATGGTGTAGGATGAGTTAAGGAAGTTTAATAACCCTGTTTTGTCTGTAAATTGAGGAAGAAACGGTTGTCGGGACTTTATCCTTTAATTGGCCGAAAATCATACTGATAAAAAAGGATGATGTTTGATGCGATTTGAAATGGAATTGATCTTTTCTATTGTTATATGGATCTTCAGAAATGTTCCGCGGGGGTTGGTCCTCCGAGAATGAAATGGCTAAAATCCTGGCATTGTGTCAGGAGACACTTTCTGTGATGAATATTGGTCAGTTGAATGTGAATTGTGGTTCTGGTTATTGTATGGATATTTAGTGATCTTTCTTTCCATTTCAGGGGATTGTGTGGAAATACAGCGGAAATGCTGTCGAATTTTCATCAGCATTGTGGTTATCTCGGTTTGGAAAAGTACATAAATTCTGCGGTTTATCAGGTAAGGGTTCAAATCTGTTTATATGTATTCTGGATTTTTGATGTGCATATCGGAATAATTGAGGCTAGTACCCGGGTCGAGGGTGGGACCCGGTGACCCCCGGGCTAGTCCCATGGTAGGTGTGATGGTATGCAGGGTTTTAGTAAGAGAGAACCGACCGGGCAGTCGATGCGGACAAAATAGGTTGATGATATGTTGGGACTGGGAGAACTGACCAACACGTCGAGGATATGTGGGGACCAGGAGAACCAACCAACAGGTCGAGGATATGTGGGGACCGGGAGAGCCGACCAACAGGTCGAGGATATGTGAGGACCGGGAGACCCGACCAATAGGTCGATGTCGACCATATGGTTGATGACACCGTATTGCATATCATGACATTTGCATATCATTTGTATTTAGGCTGTATATAAAATCTAGAACATGGCATGTTAACCGTTTGATGGAGGTTAAAAGTTTTGAAACGAAAAACCATTACGATTACCTAAGCCCTTACTGAGTACCTCTCTACGACTCACCCCCTTATCATTATACTTTTCAGGAGCTTCTGATACGAGACCCGCGGGATAGTTCCGCCTGGTCTTATTGTGATTTTTTATTAAGGTAAAAATATAGCTCCTTTATTTGGTTTATGGTTATGGAATTCGTGTGGTATATGTTTATGTTGCGGGGGTGACCTCGATCGAGTATGTTCTGTGTTATGATTAGGTGGATTTTATGGATGAGCACTAGCGAAGGAATTAACAGTTAATTCTTTTTTGTTGTGTTAGCAGCAGCAACAGTAGTCACCTGGAGGTTAAAATGTGTTAGGCTCTGTAGGTGTAGATGCATATGCACGCGTCAGCATGGGTCATAGTTTTGTGATATTGTATTATTCGACATATTCAGTGCTTGCATGATTTTGGAAATTATGATTATCAGTTTAAATGTCAAATATATTTTCTGAACTTTATTATGATATGAAAAAGTATGGATACCTTTCTTTACTCGGGGAGTGTTTACTCGTTTCTGGTGCACATGGCATTGAGCGGAGCTCAACTTTATAATTGTTTGTGCGTGAATTATGTATGTATAGAATTGCTACAAAGTGCAAGATTTTGGTATCCAGGAGTACTTTAACTATCGGTGTGTTCAGATTGAGTTGAATTGCACGGGACCGCGTTATGGAACCCCCACCACAACGTGATTCAAGTCTGACGTCATCACCCTCTGTGCCCCGCACCGGCTTCCGCTGGAGGGTGGTGATAATTTGGTATCAGAGCATGGTTATTAGAACCAGTTAATAGGATTTGGAACTTCAAAGGGGTGTGTTAGATAGGAGCTCAAGTGAGACACAGACGAAGGGATGCGCAAGGACAGGTGGTTGTGTGACCAAGCATAAAGGGTAAGGCTTTGTCTCATCGATTGATTCCGGAGTAGTTTATATGAGGAACGTGATCAACTTCTTATATAAACTACCTTGGAACAAGATGTGAGACGTGTTTCACTGATCTGTTTCAGGATAGTTCTATGAGAGGCCTGATCAACTTCTCATTAGAACTACCTTGGAATCGGGAAGTGGAACTGTGGGCGATCAGTTAAGTATGTTTAGTAAGAGTAACTCACTAGATTTTCTATTACTCAGGATTGTACAAATTATGATATGGACATCATGCAAGCTGGGTAACCTCATGAAGAGGTTTTTCTTTATGATTCTGATTTGATTATGGTTTATATTTTGAATTCTGCTTGTTCAGTGGTATGCCTGATTCTGCTTTTCTGCTTAGTATCATCTGCATTCATGTATTGCATTACACTACAGAGCCTTTAGGAAAACTGCTGCTTACTTTTGGATAGAAAGTTAACCGTTTTTGTAGTGCTCTTTCTTATGTTATAGAATTTCAGATTATATGAGAAATACTCGCTAGCACTGAGATCTGATGTCAGAGGGAAGGGGTAGAAGCCCCACTCTACCTGGAATTATGTGAAAGGTATATTGGAATCTGAGGTAACTTTTATGATAACCACAATAATAAGAGGTTATGATCAGTTCACAAATACTCTGCTTTGCTATTGCTTTTGGAATATCTGAGTTGGTCAGTATGATAGTTATGAAAAGACTTTAGTCCTTTATGGTAAGGTTTAGAATGTTAGACTAAGTTCAATTGGGTGAATACAAGTTCTGGAAATGGCGGTACTGTTACCATTTTCAGTACCCGATTTAGATTATGGTTAGGATCTGTAAAGGAATTGATGGGTAATGAAAATGTCAGAGTTGTGTCCGAAGAAGGACAACAAGTACGGAATTATTAAAATAAGCAGCCGCAACGGTAGGTGGCTTCGGGGAGAAGCAAAATGTATTGAGATAAGATGTGCAGAAAATTTGTGCGATACATTTCCTATGAACAAGGATTTGGATGTTCAGGAGTTACGAATACAATGTAGAAATGAAGACAACTAGTGACGCAGGGATATCAGGGAATCCCGTAGGTGCATGAAGGGGAAAATGGATTAAAGATCTCTGATCAACGAGACTTATGAAATTCAATGATGCAAAAAGAGAATCTTAATGTCCGGTCCTTGGGTACCGCATTAGGGACACCGCCCAAGATCTCTGTCATGAAATACTCAATGCCGAAGTACGAGATACCGAGAAGGAGACATCAATCAGATTCAGCATATTCTCCAACAACTTAACACGAAGAATGAGTACACGGACGAAAAGATACAGAAGCCAACCACAACGATGACACGTATGAATCTACAAAATGATACAGAAAGGAGTATTCGTATTCCACATCAACATAAAGACATCATAGTAACTATGGGACTACGCTGAAAACCAGTGGAGATTTCGATATCAGTTTAGTTGACGTTAGTGAGTACTAGTTAGTTCTAGAACTCGGTACTGTCTATGGTTGCCA
>JBBYHH010442851.1:0-11480 GCA_038382905.1 Daphne laureola
AGCCCAGGGCCAGAATCACGAGCCCTGGGCTCGCGATTTGAGGCTGGTTCGACGGCGGCAATCGAGCGGCAGCGGCGGTGGTCCGGCTTGGGGATGGTTGTTAGTGACTAAATTAAAACTTGGAGTAAGTTTTTTAAGTTTTTAATTGTTATGTGGTTAAGTTAGAATTATTTAGGGTTCATTTTTTGTAATTAAACCTAAAAAACAAACAGAATTTTAACGGAAGTTAGTCTTAGAGGGATTTTTGATAGTTTTCAGATACCTCATGGGAATTTTTGTAGGATTTCAAAAATGTAGGGGACAAACTGGAGATTATTATCTCGATTAATTTATGAATTAATCCATTGGATTAACTATTAAGTAATTTAATCCAATTTAATTTTTTATTCTTAATCGCATAATTATCCAATTTTATATTGATTAATTAACGCCAATTCTTCATATATATATATATAAATTATGGATTAATCATGTCTCTTACCATGAACCAAATGACACCTAAGCAAAAACGAAAAGCAATGACAAATTAAAAAACCAAAAAACATGAATTCAAAGATGTCCCAGAAGCAACAAGATAGTAGCTAGTATAGGGTGTTTTAGCAACCAAATTAAAAAAAAAAAAATTGGAATGGAATGGAATGGATAATTTTTGAGAACTAAACAAAGTAATTAATAAAAGAATCTGTGGGCTGGAAAATCTCTGAACAAGTAAATAACTGTGGTCTGAAATTTTAAAATCTTCCAACCAAAGCCCTCAAAAAATGAGCAAAAAAGCATTTGATTATTTATTCATTTTCACCATGAATTAACAATTATTCTTGATATTATATAAAAATAAATCATGTATTATTAGTATTTTGATTATCATGAACCAAAACAACATGACAAGATCAGCAAAGCCTGAGGAGCTTTACATTACAGTATAGGCTCTTTTTACACACACACACAAAAAAGAAAGAAAACAATACAAATCAAATGGAAAATTTGAGAGAAACAAAGTAAATGAATTAAAGAATCTAAAATCTGTGAAAAAGGGAGTAGAGTATATAGCTGTGGTCTGAGTTTTGAAAATCTTCCAACCAAAGCCATCAAAAAATGAAGAAATGAGCAATCAAGGACTCGGAGAAACAGAGCTGAAGCTATTCCCGCGACAGTACTTCAATTCAAGCGATATCTGCCGTTCGATCTTCAGCTGCCGGTAGAAATTAGCGATGAATATCTCCGCCCTCTTGTCCACGTCATCCTCCGTCGCCGGACAGCTCGTCGCCCTCGACAGCCTCCGTGCCGATCCTACTTCCTCCGACGAGTCGCCAATATCGTCGCAAGCCATCAGCCCGGTGGGTCGACGGTCGTTGAAGCTCAGGCGCCGCCGCTGCCTGCCGATGACGGAGGCGAGCCGCCACCGCTGGATGTTGAAGCTCAGCAAGAACCGGAGCTTCTTCACGGCTCTCTTCAGCCGGCCTACCACCGCCCAGTTGTCCATTGAAGATGATTTAACGATTGATCAGGAAGCTTTTTTTTTATAAATCTGATGAAAGCTTGCAAGAGACGATTTCTGATTTTGGTAAGTTCTGTAGATGTTCCAAGTGGGGTCTTGTTGGAATATATATATGCTACTGTTTTATTTATACAGCGTATATGGGAAATTACTAGGCAAGTTCTCTAAGTAATTGTGGATTCGGAAAAAAATTACTCACCCAAAAAAATTATATTTTCTGTATATGTGGCATGTTATTATTAATTATAGATTGTCACCCACGACTCATCATATAGAATTTTTCTCTGTCCTGGATAGAAAGAAAATTGTGCGGGTGTGGATTATGGACTTGGATTTTATAGGTTAAGAAACAAATTACAGCAATTAGTAGTTTAACTAGCTAGTCCACATTTTCGCAAACAATGATGCTAAAATTGCAATTAGAAATGGATAAATATTCTTCCTCCTTTTTTTTCATTTAAGAAATAGATTAATATTCTATGCATGCGGCTTGAATTATTTTAGAAACAAATATTCGGACGGTGTTGGGATATTAGAGAATGTCAACTTAATTCTAAAGTTACGAGTCAAAGTGAACAAAAGAGAGGTAGGGTCAATGATTTACTACAATTAATCAAACATGTCGATCTGGAGAAGTTAACACAACAACAACAACGCGCCCTACTTGCGTCCCAAGTTTCATTTCCACCCTCTCTTTTCTTCTCAATTGTACCTCTAATTATAACGATCCTTAATTCCTAAGTTTTCATGAACTAACCTTGGTTGGTCTTGGTCTTGCAAGCTTTCATATTCATAAATAAAGTATAATTATCACACCCCCCCACCCCAAAAAAAAAAAAAAAAAAAAAAACATAATTTCGATCTTAATCTGAAAGTGTTATCCTAATCAAGTTCCTGCCATCAAATTCTACTGTCAGATTTACAAAACTGTTGACTGAACCGTGAGTTTAAAAAAACATTAAAGGTCAAAGCTAGAGTTTATTGTCATCTCCCTAATTCTTTTTTTTTTTTTTTAATTGTTTTTTTTTGTTTTTTATCTTTAAAAAAGTCAAGACACTTCCGTGAAAATAAGGAAAAAAGGTAAGATGTGTTTTCCCTTGTCAATGAGTTAGTAGTACAAAAGAGAGCATTCTTTTGAGGTATGGATAGGTGGAGTTCCGAACAACAAAAGGGTGCATTTGAAGAGAACAATCACAAAATCGAGGAATATGATTAAGATCATAATAGAAAATTGATTAAAGAAAATCAAGAACTCTGTCAAAATAAATGAGATCTCCTATTGACGTCCCGTCCTGGGGTGTTTAGAGAGTTGATTTGCTACGTGATTTGTCTTTCTCGAACTGAATTTGACCTCGCTCACCCCTTCTTAATTTGACAATGACTTGCACTCATATATAATTTCCTATAAAATTGATGAAATATTTAAAATTTCATTAATAATATCATATATGACGTTATTTGACTCGCCAATAATTACAACGAATAAGATGTGTTTCACTTTGTCAATAAGTTTAATTGGGCTTGAGGAGTTACTCTTGAAACCTCCAATAGCGCAAAGCCCATATCGTCATTACTCCTTGGGCTAATGAAGCTACCCTCCCATCCACCAATAAGTAACGAAAGATTGTTCGTTTAATATTGTCATTTGCTCATACTTGTAGATTATTTATTTATTTATTTATCTAACACTTTCTTTCATCTCAAATGAGTTGTTACATTTCTTCTGAAATTACAAAATAAATAAATAAAAATGAAATAAATCATTTAAAATAGAGTTTGTATTAAGAATTTGAATGACATTATCAAAAGAATACTACTTCTTCCGTCTTATTTTAATAGTTACATTCTTTTTTCGGTATTTAATCTGTAGTATTTTTTCTTCAATATTTTGATACATAAAGTTAAGTAACTTATATACAAGAAATAAATGAATTTGTTTAGTTTCTAGAAATTATTTTTTCAATTTTTGTTAACAAATTCTTTATTAAAAATAAACTATTTGTCACAAATTGAATATGCACAAAAGAAAGAGGACTAATCTTGTTATTTGAAGTTAGTGGCGGGAAGACGTCTTGTTCAACTTCACTATTTTATTCACCTTTTCAATTCGCTTTGTTTGTCTCTTTGCTTCTTCAACGTCATGTTCAGTTCTCTTGCTCGAATTGCTTTGTTTCAATTTTACAGAGCAACAACAAAGTCCTGCACTCTTCGTGTTTCTCTCGATCCATCGCTACAAGATTTTTTATAGGCATATTTTGGAAGTAAATGTTAGGCTGAAGAACTAAAGCTGTAACATGGTGAAAAGTCTAAAATTTTGATTCTCCCAGACTTGGGGTTAGGTGTTGTTTTCAGTAGGTAGCGATTGTAAAGAGGAGTAGTTTCTTGCTCTCTATCTGTTTGTGAAATTGCGTCTAAGAAACCCATTGCTCCTTTTATTGTTTGCATTTGGGAAAAAGGGTTTGAGGTTTTAAATCATCGTTTTTCCTATCTGATGTTGATTTTTTTGCCCTCATTGCTGGTGTTTGATTTTTCCATTGCAGTAGTTGTGAAAGCAATTTGATTTAGTGGGCACTGAAACTTTTGGTAACTCTTCAGCAACAGGTTTTGCTTGTTTTCTATATTGAGAAATCAGCAGGTAGATTGCTGTAAATGAGCCCTTTGAGCATATGCTTCTCTAAGCCCTACTACGGTTATGGAGACAGAAAATGGTAAGTTTTATTATCTGCTGTTTCTCTTCCTGTTTTTCTGTTCTTGAAATGGGTGATGCTAAGTGTTTGTCACTTCTGAGTTGTTTAAAGAGAACAGTTTACCAATTAATTTATTTGTCTTAAAGCACTCATCTCTTCCATGTCATTGGGTTCCTTTCTTGCAGCTGTAGTGGGGACCATTGTCCATTGACATGATCAGTTTTTAATCAAGATTAGTCACATTTAAAACCCAGTAGGATAAACATAAAACTTTCCTATTTTTATATTGCAAACAGTAATCTCTATACTTCATTGGATTTATCACTTCTTCAATATCTGTTAACAACTTCAAAGTCCATGCTTGTACTGATACACGTTCACCAATTCTGTTAGATCAATAACCAGATATGGCATATTTCTTGTGAAGTTTCTAAATTAAGCATCTCTATGTTCATTTATACTCATGGGAACTCTGAAAGAAATCAGAAGCATTAATTTCATAGAATTATGTTCTTTTTCTTCTCATTTTTAAAATGGTTTTATACGTTTTAGTTGGATTTCTATATATGCAGTTCAGTTCATGCTTATCTGTAGGTTTATAGAAACTGTCCATGCTTATAAGCAACAGTCGAAGGTCTTCACACAAAACAAAGACACCAAACTAATAATAATCCAAGAGAACTTCACTTTCTTACATCACCCACTTCAATTATTAAGGTTATTAAAAAGTACTTCAAGCAGCAATTATGTTTCCTTCATGCAGAGAATCAAGCACATAGTACTAACAGATAAGAATGTACTCTTATGGGTCCATATCGGTCCTCATCGCTCTCTTGCACAAGGAGGCCCACATACACCTCTTCTCAAATGAAAGCCAGTCTTTCCAAATTTGATTTCACTCCCCAACAACCAACTTTAAAAGAGACAGTAACCAGGTCACTTCCTTTTACGTTCATAGTTACAAAATGTCAATAATTCTTACCATAGTGACTCAGACAAACCATTGTATCTGTTCAGTGAACCTTGTCAGCTTTCAGTGTGGCACCTCATTGGAAGATTTTCTTAAACATTTTGGCTGCATTCTCAAGTAAGTTGCCAGTGATTGAGAATTTTATTTCTTTGTTTGTACCTTCAAATCCAAACTTGTTAATCAGTACTAATATCTACATAACATTTAGAACTTCTTTAAGGTAACTTGGAGACTGCTTGAAGACTTGAGGTCTGTGAATTGGTACAGTATTGATTTTATCGTACAAGAAAGAAGCCACAGGAATTAGCATGCACTTTATTTTATTTTATTTTCTTCACATTTTTCAGCTGCCTTCTTCAAAGTTAAGTCCATCATACAAGGAAAAAGCATTGTTCCCCCTTAAACAATTTCATCTCTCTCTATTTCTATTCCGGCCTATGCTTACCAGCGATAATCATAGTTTAACTTTCAAGCCCAGAGCACGTAAATTTTATTAAATCAATGACAAGTTTCCTTTATACATCATCTACTGCATCAATAAGACCATTAACAACAAGATCAACCATTTATTTTATATAAATACATCAAAGAATCAAGCACAAATGTATAGTCTATGGTGGGGACGTGTGAGGGTGAACTATTACAGTACTTTCCGGGAAGCCTTGTTCCTCACGGTACATTCTGTAGGGAGGCCTTGAGGGAACCGTTTTGTGTCTGCACAATAATTGTAGATCATGTAATTCTTCTGAGCCCATCTCAGCACCTTCTGGCCTGAGGTGTCTAGCTGTTGATTGTACCAGGGATTGCTTGATGGACAAGAAGAGGCTCCATTGGACCAGACACAGGCGTTTGCTTTGAAGTTTCTGAAAGAGGCTGTGAATGGCGCTTTGCTCCAATCTGTCTTCACCAACCCTCCCCTGGTTGACCAGTCGTCCGCATTCCACAGGCTCGCGTAAACCCTCATCGGTTGGCTTTTGAGGTACGGCGCTCCAAATGACTCCAGGTTCTTGAACTCTCTGATCGGCCTCCCATCAACATAGATGCTGAAACAATTAATGTAAGCATAAATGCTACATGATTTCCCACATAACTAGGAACAAAAAGAAGAACAATACTCAATGGTTAACATCACAGAAGATCGGCCATCGACAATCATTCAAGTCAATGCCTATAACGACTCCCTCCATCGATCAAGCTACAGTTATTACCCAATCTCTTTCATCAAGCTCTCTGGATTAGGCTCGGACACCACACTATATAAAGGGGTGATGCCCCCGTTGGAAAATGTACGCTCTAAACACACCCCTCGGATGCTCTCCTCTACACCCGATTATATAAAGAATTTTATTCTTTATATAATGTAAAATAATTATATGCATAATTATGTAGTGCTTGTAATTCCTAAAAAACTACTCAAAATTCATTAAAAAAAAAATTATAGTAAAAGTTTTAAATTAAATACATATACAAGATACTCATTTTGTCCTATAAAGATTGCACAATTTGACTTTTGATTTTGTATTTGACTCAACTTTTACCAAATAAGAAATTGTTAAAAATAATTTAAAAAATATATATTTAAAAACTAGACACATTCATTTAATATATGCATATTGACGTTATATGTCAACATTTTGAAGAAGAAAAATTGTAAATTAAATGCTGAAAAAAATGGTACAACCTTTATGGGAGAGGGTATAACTATTGATTAAATAAACTCTCTCTACTGAACTTCCAAGTGGCTTTAACCTCATCTTCCAACTGGCCTCTTTGTTTCAACAGTACAAAACAGAGATGCTAACACATGAAGACTTGAAAACCACATGTTATGCCCTCGTCTGCAACTTGTCCGATCCCAATGACATGCATCCTAAAAAAGGATGAATCGGTTGGACTTGTAAGGTTGTGAAGGATCTATCTGCCTAAGAATCAGTGGCCGCCATGTTTTCTTTAAGCCCGTGAGCCCGGGAGTGCTGTGGAACTCAGAGGCTCTCTTCTCTCTCTGTTGTCACGTGTTGCACAAGGCTCTTCAACTTCTACTCTAAACCTTGTCTTTAATCTTCATCTTGCTGCCACCTACAATGTCACCATCTTCACTCCTCCTCAAGAGTCCTAAGTCTGACTTCTTATCAATTAGTGCCATATCATAGCGTGTCACCTTCACAATCACGACAATCAGGCTTCTAAATGAACGAATATCTCGAACTCAACTCGATTCAGAGTCTCTTCATTACTCATCCAAGTCGCTATCAAGTCGAACTAGAACCTTCTCCTACTTGATTTCACTCGACTTGATACTAACTTTTTCAATTGATTTAAATAAACAGTTTAACATAGATTTGAGTTCGATCGATTTAAAAGCTCGTATATAATTTATTTATATCATTTCCAAGCCAAACTTGAACGAAGTTTCGATAGATATTTCAAGTTGTGCTTGATTTATCTAGTGCTGATCCAAGGTCGAGTGAGATACAAATATTGTCATTTTGTTTGAAGCTTCAATTATATATTCTAGAAGAACTCTCAGATCACTTACAATCCTTGTAACTGTTGTAAGTTGTAATGATGTGCACCATAGGTGCCTATAGTATGAGAGTTAAAATTAGAACCTTCTTAGAGAAAAAAGCTAACACTTTCTCAAATCTTACATATCTATGTACCAAAATATTCACCACATTGGGCAGTTATGGAAGTATGGAAAACATGCATGCAAAAAGTGGAATCTTTTTGCCAGTTTTCCCTCATGAACTTCCAAATGGCTTCACTGTGTGCTTCCAGATGGCCACTTTTCTCAACCATGGCATCATGACTTCAAAATAAAACCACATAACATTGCATCCAAACTCCACCCCCAAACTCCACATAACACAGACCAAAGCCATGAAGCTCATGATCTTGCTCATTCTTTTTGCCTTATTAATACCAGCATTTGGCAGTAACTTCTCTCAAGAATTTGACATCATCTGGGGTAGGGACAAAGCCAAGATCCTCAACAATGGCCAGCTTCTCACCCTCTCACTTGACAGGGTTTCTGGCTCTGCCTTCCAATCCAAACAACGCTACCTGTTTGGCAAATTCTCCATGCAGCTCAAGCTTGTCCATGGAAACTCTGCTGGCACTGTCACTTCCTACTATGTAGGACACTCGGATACTCAGTATTTCTGAAAAAAGTTTCAATCTTTCTAAACCAACAACTGAAAGCTCCAGTTTTTAACTTCTTCTGGGTCTTCCTCAGGTTTCCTCTGAAGGATCCACATGGGATTGAAAAGTTTTAATCTTTCTAAACCAACAACTGAAAGTTCCAATTTTTAACTTCTTCTGGGTCTTCTACAGGTTCCCTTTGAAGGATCCACAAGGGATTGGAAAGTTTTAATCTTTCTAAACCAACAAGTGAAAGTTCCAATTTTTAACTTCTGGGTCTTGTTCAGGTTTCATCTGAAGGATCAACATGGGATGAGATAGACTTTGAGTTCTTGGGCAATCTGAGCGGAGAGCCTTACACAGTGCACACAAATCTGATCTTTCAAGGCAGAGGAGACAGAGAGCAGCAGTTCCGACTCTGGTTCGACCCAACTGCTGATTTCCACACTTACTCAATCCTATGGAACCCCAAGAACATAATGTAAGCAAATCGATAAAAAAAAAAAACAACCTTAAAATTTCAACTTTGTTACAGTCAACACTTAACCTTTTGGGCCGTTTTCGTGTGTTCAAGCTTCTGGGTCGACGGAACTCCGATCAGAAGAATCAGGAACGCAGGACCGGCGGCGAGGACTATGTTCCCGAGGAGGCAGCCGATGAGAATCCACTCGAGCCTGTGGAACGCCGACGACTGGGCGACGAGAGGCGGGCGGATTAAGACGGACTGGAGCCAAGCGCCGTTCACGGCGGAGTATAGGAACATAAAGATGGAGGCTTGCAGGTGGCCAGGGGTGTGCTCTGCTCAGCAGCATCCATGGGTTGGAGAAGACTTAGATGCAGAGAGCGTGAAGAGGCTCGTGTGGGTGCGGAACAAACACATGATTTACAACTATTGTAGTGATACAAAGCGCTTTCCCTCAGGCCTCCCTCACGGTTGTGCGCCTGATGGCTAAAACTTCAGCTTAAATGTTATCCAAAGGTTTAATCTTGGTCAAAGGGTACATAAAAGACGTAAGCAAGATTAATAAAGTAAACTTAACCGATATCATTCTCCATGAAATAAGTTCATATCTTCTATCCTAAGTATTTATTTTTGGTCCTGCATTTTCTAAAGTTTAATGTGTTGTTCCAAATATATCATCCTCATTAATAGTTTGTTATTAATTTAAAATGCTTTTGAGAGGATATGATCTCTCGTTACTTTGAAAGAAAATAATATAAATTAAAATTTAGAAAATCATAAAAGCAGAACAACCTAAACAAAAAGTAGCACCTAGAAACGATAGAAAACAACATCAAACAAGAACCTAAAAAGTAAATTGATAATCTAGTAAGAAAGCTAGAGGTTAATGCTAGCACCTCCCAAGAAATACTATCAAAAGCACATAGTCATAGCAGAGTAATGTCATCTTTAATCTCAATTAAGGGACACTATACTAACTGACACTATACTAACTCTCATGGAGTCAAATGCCAACTTGCTATTAATGTTCTCATAGAAGGTGATCCTTCAACCATAAGAGAAAAAACTGCACAATAGAAACCAAAACAAACTTACCAAAAGATTAAAAAGAACACACAAGTAGAAATAGAAAAAACCTAGTATGAGAGCAACAAACGAAAAGATGATGAGACAATGTTGGGCTCACATCCAAGCTACTCGAGAATCAAAGTCTCATCGCTTCAGCTGAGGTAAGAAGTCTTTATGTCCCATCAGACTACGTGTAAAGGCCTTAACAACAGTTTCAGAAATCTTAGGCTTCTTCATGGTATTCGGCGCGGTTGCTAGAGGGCTAGCCAGAAGGGACCGACAACAAAAGTGAGCCACCGTGTGCACGCCAGAATTGCCACGAGAAGCCCTGGGTTCCGCAGCAAGAATCAGACTACGAACACGACAAACCAGCAACGTTGTCTCTGGTTGGAGACGAGATAATAGAGTGGGAGAGGACAAAGCAAGAGAGAACGAAGCGAATTCGCTAGCAGAGAAAGAGAACGAGTGCCAAAAACACAACCGGCATCGATAGCCTGAGCTCCGCTTCGACAATCGAAAAAGCTTTTGACCCGAGCATTCAGGGAAGGAAAACATCGAGTTGGGCGAGGAAGAGAGGAGAGACCGAGCGAAAGGCCGGTAGCAGAGGCAAGACGGCGATAACATGACAACCGAGAGTCTGGGGGCAGACCATCAACGACAATAATTGGGAGGGATAAAACCCTAGCAGACATCCCTAGATCAATCTTCTTTAGATTGATAAACTTCCTAATTTAAAATGCTTTAAGATAGCAAAGCTACTAACTAGTGTTAAAAAAAAAAAAAAACTATTAACTATAAAGACATACAATAATTTTTACTTTTATTTTCACTTTTCTATGAAATAACTCAATTCTATTCTTTATTTTTATAGTTTTTGCATATTGACGTGAGAAATTTTTAATTTAATCTCCCTCTCTCCCATAAAAATTATTGTGTTTGATTACTGTTTGGTTCAAATTTTTACTAAGATAAATAATAATAAAAAAATCAAAAAAATAGTAAATTGTAAATTATGAGAAACATACTCCTTCCATTTCAGAATAATACTCACGTTTATTTTTCAGTATTTAATCTATGATTTTTTTTTATAATATTTTAACTTCTAAATTGTATAAGTTTATATTCAAATGAAAATTTAATGTGTCTATTTTTTAAATATTTTTTTTAACAAATTATTTTTAATGAAAAATTGAGTCAAATATAAATATAAAAGTTAAACGTGGGCATTATTGTGGAACGGAAGGAGTATAAATTATTTAATTTTACATGTCTATAAATTCATAAAAATAAATTATAGATTAAATATTGTACAGAAAAAAAAAATATAATCTTATATAAAAGAAGGAGTATAATATATTGTCATTCAATTATTTATTTTAATGGTTTCTGAATATTAACATGTATTAACTCCAAGTAAATAAAATGAGATCTTAATAAGTCTCTACTCATTCCAATGTTCATCATCTTTCTTACTTCAACATCAGTAGCGTAGCTTTACAATACAAAATCTAAGAACTCGTGTAAAGAATAAAGAATCGTGGCTCTAAATGCAATCGCAGAGAACAATCTGAAAATTTCTTCAAACAACTGTGCATTCAAGGGGCAGGCCTTGAGGGAACCTCTTGGTGTCTCTGCAATAGTCATAGATCATGT